>CM034536.1:24512319-24608282 GCA_020002185.1 Paraescarpia echinospica | reverse complement strand
CTCTCTCTCTCTCTCTCGCTCGCTCTCTCTCTCTCTCTCTCTCTCTCTCTCTCTCTCTCGCTCTCTCTCAATCTATCTCTCGCTCGCTCGTTTTCTCTCTCTGACGCTCGCTTTCTCTCTCTCTCGTTCGCTTTCTCTCTCTCACTCTCTCGCTCGCTTTCTCTCTCACTCTTCCTCTCCCTCTCTCTTTCTCTCTGTCGTAATGTTATGCAGTGGGTGCCCGATTCATCGTTTTTGTGCACATATATTTTTCCATATATAATTCCCAATCCCGACGTATCTGAACATGTTGTCTTGTCATTTAGTGAACCTAATAGCCCCCAAAAACTAGTGACACTTAGCTCACCTACATCCCAACCGTAATCATGTTTGTGTTACAGACACTTGTAGATACCACGTCAGCATTGACTACCTGTACAACACTTTGGATTGCGAGTGTCCACTGCCGTGCGAGTAAGTTTGTGATAGCGTCTCTTTTTAGATACCTGTGTTAACATGCTTTTGTATGTCTATTCTAGAAAGTACAGTAATTCACCCAGCACTTTTATGTATTTTACACGTTGCGAAATCTTATCGACGTATAGCAGTTGCATGCCAACATTATTATACAAGCATATGTATGACCCTAGAAATGAGGGAACTGTTCTTTAAGAGGTCCAACTTCCTTTTGTGACGACAAATAGCATAAACGTAAACGGTTAGCAATGAGTAAAAACTGACTGAAACAACTGTTACAGACTAGTATGTTTCTGTTTTAGAAATAGGAATAGTACAATTCGCAAGACGACAACGGTTCTAACGCAAATTGTATAACACACCGTAGTACTCAGTAGCAATCGTGACCCATCTTTAATGTACAACGCATATACAATATAGCATTTCGTAACAATACAATATCCAGTTGTTGTTATAGTAATAATCGGATTTAGATTTAATTAATAATCTCGACGTTTTTCTTTTAAACAAAACATCTAGGACAAGGTTGAGGTGTTTTTGTAAAGTAAGGTAAACACTGAATGTTCTTATATAGCACAGTAGCCAGTCATTAGAATTGCTCAAAGCGCTTTACACATAATTCCTGGCAGACCTGTTCAATCTGATTCTCGATTCTCGATTTTTCTCTGAACCATACAAGTGTTGTCCAACAACTGTCGTTTGCCGGCGGAATGTGTCTTTCTCACATAAACCCCTTATGTAGTGTAGATCATGCAATATGCTGTACCTTACGAGAACAATGATATACCTCTGCAGGGAGACGGCCTACAAGTATCAAACATCAAACTCTCTTTGGCCGTCGGAGCTACATAAGGTGAGACGGAACAATATTATGAATAATTAGTTCACAAAATTGTCAAAACATTAAGAATAAATACAATACATGCAATTAATACAAAACAGGTTTATTTTATTATTTTCATAAACAAATTACCAGAAGAAAATAAAGTGATAGTGTATGATATTAGCATAAACAACGTAACATATATAATTTCGTTGTTATTTAAAGAAAGTTTGCAAGAGAGAAGTGGAATGACACGCCTTGTGCGGCTTATACTATGTCTTTATTAATTGATTCTATACATTCATTGCATATTTACAAGTGAGCACCAATTGTTTCAACGAAAGTTTGGTTGGTGTCTAGTACGGTCTATTTGTGGAACTAACGTTTTGTTCCAGGAAATTGTAAAACAAAAGTTGGCTTCTGGGATCGCAAAGTATCTCGGCAACACAACAGATGACGACAAACTGTGGAAGAATCTGCTAATGGTGCAGGTCTATTATGAAGAGTTCAACTACGAAAAGATCGAAGAGACGCCGTCATACCCGGTAAGATCTAATTCGAGCTTACCGTTCGGTGAGGATGTGCATCGATCTACGCATACGTGATTATTCATAAGGTGAATGTATGCACGGTCAGCGAGTTCTCAATGTGGTGCCGCGCCAGTTAGCGGAACTATGAAAAACGACTACTAATTTTTTTTTATTTGGAAATGTTGTATGTTACCGTTCTGAATCCTTGTTTGCTCAGACGGAACCTTCGGCATCCTCTCAATGTTAAACTAATTCACCTCCCGGCTGTCAGAAAATCACACTGCGGGACGGTTATAGCTGCGATCATCCGAGAACGCGGAGTGGGGACGTATCACAAGCCATACAACACCATACGATCCACGATTGTAAACTCAAGGACAAAACACCCAAAAACAATGTGTGCGGGGTAGTATATAAATAGTATGAATAAATAACATGTCCGGCCTGTCATTACATAAAGCTGTCTTGTTCTCATCCTTGCTGCCATGTAAGGTGCGGGGCCACACCATATATATATATATATATATATATACATATATATATATATATATATATATATCATTTAGCATCTAAATGTTTGGTTTCTTTTTCTTTGTTCCTAGACCGTCAACTTTGCGTCTGATATCGGCGGCACCCTGGGCCTGTGGATCGGTGTCTCCATCATTAGTCTCTTCGAGTTCCTTGAGCTCTCCATGGACTGTGTGATGCTGGCCGTGATGAGACTTTTCAGAAGACGAGGACCCAGAAAGGTTGACCCAAAGACGCCAACGGCGTAGCCACCCGGAAATAAAGTAAAACAAAAGAATTCACAATAATGACGAGGTAACTGCGGAATCTATCTACTAGTCCACGGGCTTATGTAACAAAAATCACGTTTGCGAAAATTTTGGGTAGAACCTTGGCAACAGTGATTACAAATAGCTAGACATTGTTGTGAACATGGAAACGATTGTTGCCATTTTTTCTGTGAGGGTATAGTATGATTTTGATCTATGTTAAGGTGACTAAAATGAAATAATTAATTAAATTAGCAATTTAATATTAAAAAATTAAAATATCATGCCAATAATTGTAATGAAAAATAAGACATTATTTAATAAGAATTAAAATAAAATGTAGAAGAGAAGAGTTACCATAATCATCGACTGCGTTGTTGTGGGCGAATAGTAATAACAGGAGAGAATGCTCCTCGGTGTGCAATAGTCACTTCTATTTTCCTCTAATAATTAAAATACAAACAATACATTTATAAATAATATAATGGTATGTGAATATTGAACATTGTCAAACGATGCACCGTGGTAAGTGTAAAACATTATATGCACGTGCAATCATTTGGAAGCGGTGTTGTGAGCTGTCTTGTAACTGTAATCCGAGGGCTCATAATATCGACCGTGTTGCGAAGGTATGAGCTGATGCTGGGTGTAGCTGATAATCAACAAGCTTGTGTAAAATACGGTGGTAGATGTGGGTAGAATCTCGCCAGTTGTGTTTTTCCCATCATGAAACCATGAAGATTAAGAAAAGTGACGTTGTCATCTTGTTCACGATAGTTTGGGGTAATTTTACGGGGAAATAGACAAGTCTGTGAAAATGTCCCACAATGCAAACACTTGATATTCATACTAACCGTATCATATGTGACTTGACATTAAAGTGGTAGGTGTTTTGCCTCTATTTCAGTAATATAATATTCCTTCTTCTTCCGTCGCCATTATCCCAAACGGGGTCAGCCTGGAGTGTAGGAGTCGTCGCCACTTTTTCCGGTCTTGCCCGTTTTCTTCTTTCAGTCCCCTCAACTCCATGTCCTTCTTCACACTGTCTTTCTATCTTTTTTGTTGGTCTCCCTCTTTTCCTCTTCCCAGGGACTGGCAAGTCTGTTGCTGTTCTCAGATAATGCTCTTCCTCTTTTTCTCTGGAAGTGGCCATACCAGCGAAGCCGGGCATATCTCAACTTCACTTCTATGCCCTCAACTCCCGCCAGCTGTCGTACCGCCTCGTTTGTTTTCTCTTCCCTGAGCGAAATGTTCAGCCGATCTGATCATCCCCATCACAAATCGCCCGAGGAGGTGCTCTTCTGTTCTCTTCAGTGCCCATGCTTCCGCTCCGTACGTAAGGACTGGCCGAATCACCGTGTGGTAGATCTTCATCTTTATCTTGTGTGGTAACTTGCGTCGTAAAATTATAGAATGCAGTAGAACCAGAGGGCACAATGGAGCAGTAACTAAAGAACAGTGCAGGATGGTTATGAGAAAGTACTCATTTTCACAGAGGACATTAAGTGACTGGAACAAATTAACTGATGATTTAGTTAATTTTAGCCGTTTGCATATGTTTACAAACATAATTAATTTAATATCTTGTAAAATTAACGAATTAAGAAACATCTGCTTGTTTAATGTCAATTCGTTATATCTTCTTTTGCTGAGATCTAACAAAACACCACTGCTTTTCTTTGCACACTTTAGGTGAGGATGCTAAGTAATGCCTGAAAGCCGTTCCATCTTCAACCATCGATCATGGGAATACGAAGCCAAGCCAATGAGATGCTTCATTCGGTAAAGGCGAACATCGTCGAAGAACAAGCTCGGCGGAACGAAGCAATCACGGTCACTACACGCATCGTGTTAATCTTTCTATACATTCAGTCAAGATACCTCTTACATATGACTTTGTATAGAAGCGGAACGATGTAATACGTTTAGAAATTGTGCTATTAACATACCTAGACAAGGACACCTTGTATGAGTGCTCATATGCGAGTAGCATAGTTTACTTGGTGCACAGGTTCTCGAATTAGAGTAGGACTAATCATATCATGAAGAACGGGTTTCATTAGATAAAACGTAAAATGTTTCATCGCTCTTACCTGTCATACAATTAACAGCTCTCCATTTGCTACGAGCCGTAGTTGAACAATAAACCATGCAAATTATATTTCTGTAGTTAAAAACTTATTAAATAAACATTGCATGTTGATCTATCATAAAAAGTCTTGATGTTTGATATTCGTTATAATGCATCATGCCGTGCTCATCGCTGCTCGAAATACCCATAAGCGACTTTCTCGGTACCAGCCGTTCTCGGTACCAGCCGTCAACACCGACCGACCATGATCATTGCTAGTACTTAGTCTTCGGCCACTGATCTCGATGTGCTTACGTCACTACCAAACAAAGACAAGATCATGAAAAATGCTTACAATAAACTTTATGCCAGTTATATGAAAAGGTGTAATGTAATAGATGTATTATTACAAAAAACACGTAGGGTTAACTCGTGTTATTTATTACATAGCGTACCTGACAACATTGTCCATACATTAGCAAACACACTTGGGCACCTTAATAACTTAACTTAACTACGATATGTGTTCTATTTATTTTCTGTATGCATACTGATAATACCGCTGCGTTTTGAATAACTGGGTCGCTCGTGCGGCTAAGCTGAATAAGTATTGACAAGCTATACGACTAACGAACTCGAACGAAAACACATTATCCTAATTTGTAGACATGTTACGTATAAATCAACATGAATTCCCACTCTCTTGCTTGGTTTGTAAAATTTGACTGAATTCAATGAAAGGTTGAGTTTCAGATTGTTAAATATGAAAGGTTACCGTTGACACCGTCAATAAATATGCAACGAAAGTTGGCAAATTGAAAGACACTCCCGGACAATTGAAAAACAAACCTAGGACTTGTAACACTAATACACGGTTCACGAATTAAATAAGTTATATTCTCTAGTTGTCGAATATGTCGAATTTCAATAACATTTTCATGAAAAGCGTGGCATAAAGATGTGTTTCCTTTCTTATTTTAGAAAATGGTGCAGTACAAGATTCGTCGGATAACATTGCACGTCGTGCTATATCTATATTAACGAGTAGCTGATGTGTGTGTGTGTGTGTGTGTGTGTGTGTGTGTGTGTGTGTGTGTGTGTGTGTGTGCTTATGTGTGTGTGCGTGTGTGTGTGTGTGTGCGCGTGCGCGCGCGTGCGTGTGTATGTGTAAACAGTTTAACATAGTTAGTTTTCGGGATTGTTTTGTAATAGGTCGAAGCGATACTCATCACAATATTTAACTGCTATATCGACCGCATTCTAATGCTTGCTTTGTGATTCCTGCTAAGTATTAATCTGTATTGTTAGAACGATGTAATAATAATAATAATGTTTTTTTCTGACAAAAGTCCATATGAATACATAAAAATACAAGTAAAAATATAAAGATGTAGACACACATCATGTAATAAAAATAGTTGGTTAATAAACTATATATATATATAATAAGTGCGTTCAAGTATACAATTGGGTAGTCCAGTATCTACACATAAGCCTTCTAAAATGTACATCAGTGGGCCTATAAAAACAATTCACAAAAAGTGGATTTTTAGATGGTTGAAGACAACATGATAAGCTAAATATGGATGAATGCATACGTTCATTAAACGTGTTAACATAGTTTGTAGCAAACATATAATTTGCACTACAGAGTGATTACACATTGTGCAAAACATTCTTCACCTGATGTTGTATGCAGTACTAATACCATTCAAACTCTGTTTTTTAAGTTTACAGCATAGACTTTAGGTGTACATAGTACCACACCAAGAGTGAAACAGAGAAGTGTCTGACAATGTCACCATCTTCAGTAAGATTGTTACTTATTATATGACCCAAATATTTGCATTCAATTCAATAGTGTGAAGTAACGGACGATTATTGAGAGTGACAGGATGAATATTTGTCATGTCCTGAATGTTGTTGTCAATAACCATACAAAACGATTTGTTGGTATTATATGTTATGTAATTATACTTAAGTTAAACATTTCGCCATACTTGGCACAACAATCTGTTAGTTTTCTCAACCTTTCCACACTAGACGCAGCCAGTGACCCAACTGAAATAAAAGAAAGCAATTAGTTTGGTCCAGGCATTTGTTTGAACAGTTTCAAATGTCCAGTCAGTGCATGAGCTTGGGGAACTGTGATATTCAATGGGTGACAAGGTGCTACAGTTGTATTATGTAAGAGTACTGGGTACATGGCTGGGCTTGCCCTAAGCCTTGATAGTCTGGTTCTAGTGTGCAGTGGTACCTTGCAGTCTGGCTAAAACACAGAGGGGATATTGACTCATGGAAACTGATCCCTGCTAACTCACCTTCTGAGTAAACAGTAGCTGACGACATGCCAAGGCTTCTGCCACTGACAACCGCATATCTGCTTCATTAGCATCCATTCAAGTAAAACGGGTATATGGAGTCTGGGGGTTTTCTGAACATAACCCGACATGATAAGATGGCATGGGAAAATGTGAAAAGTGAACGCAATCTGGCAATACAGTATTTCACTTTCAAGTATTAGAGATATTTATACAACGTAATTTTACTTTACTATCGTGCTTGCTGTTTTACAGATTTGTCCCAGTTAGCTTCCTTAGTGGTTATTTGTCTTGCGTTAGAAATAATTGTTAACTGAATTGATGTTAATTGTTAATTTAATTGAAGTTAATTGAAAGTATTTGTTCTTAGAATGAATGGTAATTGTTAATTTAATTTAATTGTACAATTTGGGATATTTATTTCATTTAACTGACCTGATAAATACAAGAGGTTAATTTAATTGGGAAACATCTGAGTTAATTGTAATTTAATTAATTAACTTTCTAAGTCAGTTGCCCGATGCCTGGTTGTTGAGCTAAATTTCTAGCCCAGGGCAGTACAATGAGGGCACCAGCAGGCTAGTACTGTTGTGTAACCTAGCAAAATAAGCAACTACCCTCCCAGAGGCTCCCGCCCCCCTCTTTCATTTTTCACGCAAAATCACAATTGTATGTTAAATTGTGTTTTAACAGACAACATATTTTGTGTTTTGTTGTTCGCTTTATACAGCTACCATAAGTAGTGAAATGAAGAAATAGTAGTAATTTGTGATATGCAGGACTTGTAAAGCCTCAATGTCATATCTTAATTTCAGTTAAAATTACTGTTTTCTAAATTGGTGTTTCGTGGGCCGCGGGCATGCGGACTGCAGGCTTATCCGCTTTTGGCCCGCGGGCCTGGATCAGAAACCTAGGACAACCTGGGACAACCTGGGACAACCTGAGACAACCTGGGACAACTTGGGACAACCATTTGCGAGCTTGGGCCTAAAGTTTAGTTTGCGGGCCTGGGCCGGGTCCGACTTGAGATATATTTTTGTATCTACGACCTTCCATTTGACATAAAATTTTAAAATTCTATCGTTAAGTCCTGTTTACAAATTACGTTAAGCAGGTAATGTTTTTTGTATTCTCCCACCCAACGAAGTAAGCAGTTTATGATCATAAAAATCATGGGAATTACCGTCATGGTATAAGTAAGATATAGCGTGTGAAGTGTGGGTTAACGTAAAGTAAGTACTATTATTTGGTAGTAAAATTAGTGGGAGTTAAATATGGTATTGTTAGTTATTGATATTGATATTTTATAATTACTTATTACTCGTTAACTCCTTTTCTTGTACTTCATATAACTTATACTTACGTATTGCTTTTTATATAATTATGATTATGATTACGATTATTATTATCTTGATTAATTATTACCATTATATAATATCAGTACTAATTGGATAGAAGTAACTGTATGTATTCGTCATGGTGGCCTGCATGGTTCAGCCACTGTCAGGTCAAAGGTCATTCGCCGCTGTGTGGCGCTGTTTCAAAAATGTTCCACAGACAATAATGCTGTAGCCGCTCTTTTTGATAAAATACTGGTATAATTAATTTACACCAGAGGCGCTACATGTTATTTATGTGTTGTCGATTTATTATAGAAACATGTACCAAGTCATATTGGGCCTGGTCCAACCTTATTGTCATACGGGGAGGAGGGGCACTGCCTATACTAGCAGTACTGTGGATGTGCCGACTTCACGGGTCGTATTTTACTGAGGCTCCCTAGATCAAGGGTCTGTTTTTCACATGTTCTCCCTAGAACAAGGGTATACATTTTGATATTGGATGTCCTTATCAAGGGTACGGGTATGTGACCTTCGGCTGCACACCCCTACCCACACGTAAGGGTAGTACCCCTGGTGTTATCATTCGGTGCATTTCCGTGGGGCCACTTACACAACACAATATGGAATATGAACCTACATAATAAACGGCATTGCCAGCTAACTAGTACATTTTCTAACAGCACACGACATCAGCACACGAATTAGTATCTTAGGCCTTGTCGAATTCGAGCTGACCGGCAATTTCGACGTTGATGATGATGCGGCTGATGATAATGATGATGGTGGTGATGACGATGATGGTGATGATAATGATGATGGTGATGATGATGACGATGATGATGACGATGATGATGATGATCGGCGGTCAAATACATGCAGGACCAGACACCACGTTGTCCGGTCCTGACATCCACAATAGCGTCAATGTGCATTGATACATATTACTCATCACGTTGTCCGGTCCTGACATCCACAATAGCGTCAATGTGCATTGATACATAGTACTCACCACGTTGTCCGGTCCTGACATCCACAATAGCGTCAATGTGCATTGATACATATTACTCACCACGTTGTCCGGTCCTGACATTCATAATAGCGTCAATGTGCATTGACACATATTACTCATCACGTTGTCCGGTCCTGACATACACAATAGCGTCAATGTGCATTGATACATATTACTCACCACGTTGTCCGGTCCTGACATCCACAATAGCGTCAATGTGCATTTATATATATTACTCACCACGTTGTCTGGTCCTGACATCCACAATAGCGTCAATGTGCATTGATACATATTACTCACCACGTTGTCCGGTCCTGACATCCACAATAGCGTCAATGTGCATTGATATATATTACTCACCACGTTATCCGGTCCTGACATCTACAATAGAGTCAATAGCCCACCTCCCATCCGCACGCAATGCTCTACTTAAGGCTTCTATGCGCACTTAAGCGTCCACCTTTAAAGGCTTTCATATTCGTGTAAGCATTTTCAGAAAACAGTTACTGACCTGATTAGTTCGACTGGTATGACCTTCTCATTAAGGACAATGTCATGGACAAGATCACTTCAGGTACAACTTCTAAATTAAACTCCGTACGTATCAAAACTCTTATTAGTGGGTACATTGAAAGTGAATTTGGAAATCAAATTGGAAATTTGCTACAAAATAAAGAGTGGAAGTAAGGGATCATCTCAGAACGCCGATGTCCGATATCAGATGAAATTACTCTCGTTTGCGGGAGAGAGTCAGATACAGTTTCGACTAGCGTCGGACATCGATATTTTACGTTCCGGACCGATGCTATTAATATATTGATATCATCATATCAATGTTCACTAACGTTCGTATGAGAGTGGGTGGGGGGGGGCTGAGGCCAGATAAAAGTAGTTTCGTCTGATATCGGACATCGACGTTCTGAGATGATCCTTAAGCAAGACACACGGAATTTTTCGTTAAATCAAGTTAAACAATCAACATAAAAAATCCACGCGTCACTCAACTGCTGCTGGACTATATCCTAGACTCCGAGAATACACTCAACCAACTAACGGTAATGTGAACTATACGACGTTCACAACGACGTCACGTACAAACTAAGAGCATACATTTATAATTGTAATACCCACAGTTCATTCATACTCCTGAAAGTATTTAAGGGCGACTCGTTTTATGTACGAGCTGGATCTATTACAAATGATCGCATCGACTAAATATGATTTGAAACGAATATGCTGAGTAACGCAGCGCTGTTAGAACACTTGAGAATTGCCAATATTGACCAAAAACACCGCCATTATGCTAAATGCCAAAAGTTACGGTTTTGCTTCTTCATTACATATCGAATTTAGTGAGTTCGGTTTGTGCTAAAGAGAGGGCCTGATTACGCTAAGTGCGAATGAAATAATGCACAGTGAACCATGAAACACTGGACTCGACGACATCATTGTGTGAGCCGGTGCTGAAAGGTAAGATGTTAGCTCTTCTCCAATATAAGTATTGTGTATTACACCATTTTTTTGTACGTTCTAGCAATACATGAAAACAAAAATAAAAAGTAAATAAAATACAATGCTTTAGAAAGAAGGGTTACAAAAGTCATATTTTAAATTAATAATAATCGACTATTATAATGACGTACGCTCACTTAGCATGTGACATGTGAGTTTGTAAATTCAAGGAAAGAAGTCCACGTTCTGCAATGAAATTGCGAGGTAGGAATGTGGTCAATATGTTTTTGTTTTGATAGTCAACGTTACATTTTCCTATGTAAATGTTGCAAACAATAAACGTAACATTCACTGCGAAAAGAATTAAGATTGATGTTAATGATGATGATGATGATGTGTAAACATGGCTTTTATTAGATCGCCTGCCACTCTTTGCAATCTCTCCAGAGATGTCTACAACAACTTCTGTCGATTACTCGATTTGCTCATACTATGAATTGTGCCACAACATTGGTCGCACTATCCTAATAATTTCCTAAGATGATATTCACTGCTCGACGTTGTGCTGCAGATGTCGGCGAAAGTGGACGTGCCGTTATACACGTTCCTGACGCCGTCGGACGGGGCGGGAGGCGGCGGGCGAGTAGGACCGGGCAGCGTGTGGCGCGGCTTCACCGACACGACAACATCACACGGCGTGCCTCACGTCCGCAGAGCTGTCGGTAAAGCAAACATAACAGCACAATCATGCACAATAAATAGCACAGTTTATTTTTCAACACAAGAAAAATAATACCGTATTTACGGTAATTCAAAATAATTATGCAAGAATAAACAATAGAGTGAAGGAGCTCATATTTGTACAACCCTACTGAGTATCTACTCACAACACTTGCAATATCGCAGAAAATACACATTAGTACAAATACTAGTTATTATATTACAGTACAATTGCAGTGGCACGTCTCTATTAAGATGACCCTTGGGACTGGGGAAAGTGACCTGAATGGCGAAGTGACCGTATTAGTGAGACTAGTTTCCTATACTTTACTGTTGCAGAAATAAGTTAAGAATATCTTAGGGTGACCTTAATTGCGAGGTGGTTATGTTATCGAGGTAACGCGCGGTTCGACTGTATTATGCACAACATTACTATGCACTCACACATTAAAAGGACGTAGTCGGTTCCTAGTGTTTAATGTATTAATTAATATAATATTCTTAAGATTATACTAATTAGTTTCAAGGTATACTGCCACCAAGCAGTGTTTAATAAGCCCATAAGAACGGGCGCACTTTGAAGGCCCGTGTGCTTGTTCAAATAGTAAACCAACATCCAGTTTCAAAACAAACGGCAAAGGCGGGCTGAGTTAACTGCTATGCCCTTTGATTTTCAACGATGCTCACGTATCCACGGTCAACACAGCAGATTTCCAGTTGGAAATTATTACACCTGCTAATTCCGGGTAGACGAACAGACTACGTCCCTTTAAGTTTGACATGTTCTCAATCAGCGGATTGCTAAAAGTGAAGTTGTTGGCAACATTGCACCGATGCAGTACATTATTGAATACATGAATTATCAAGACAAACAATCATAATTAACGGAATATTAGAATCGTTCTTAATAAACCAATTACCATCTCCGTACCCTGGCTTTGGTTCATATCCTACGTAATGTGTTAGCTAACACTTGGTCTCAACAGTTCAATAGAAATGCGGCTGGAGCGTCGAACTAATAACTGAAACTGACTAGTAACCAAAAGCACACTTAACGTTGCGAACAACAGATTAACGCCCGTCTAAAGAAACATATGCGGATGCGGCATGGGGCAAACAATAACTATGATGCCCAGTTGAAATTAATATAAGTAGTTCCATAAGTATACAAATTAGTTCTTTTAGACATATCCAATAGGTGAATGTTTACCTTAAGTAGACGCTTTCGTCGATGTGACCCACCAACTTCATCAGTACATGTGACTTATGACCTCATCGTACATGTGAGATAGTTCGTAATTCCCCTCGTCTCGACTAATTGGTGTCCTGGCCTTTCCGATTCATATGGCTTCTTTTATTTGTCGTGTTCTTCTGTTGGCTTCCTTGTCCACTATTTTCGCTCGCTCTCAGTCTATAGTATGATTTTGTGTTGTTGCGTGATCTGTGAGGGCAGCATTTTTGTTAGTCGACATTAATTTTTTTCTCTGTTTTTCTTTTTTCTTCTTCACGTATTGGATATGTCTAAAACAACTAATTTGCTATCCTGAAGAATGTTCAGCAACATAGTTCCATAATACATAGGCGTATGAGTTTTGTCATGCGGATGCGACACGGCAAATTAAATCGCTCCAAATAGCGATTCAGATCGTATCCGCACAGGAATCGGATAGGAAATTCCCAGACATGACGTCACTATACATAGTATTCCCCATTCCGTAAGCCGCATTACGTATCCTTGTGTGTCTCCGTACATATGGAATCCTAGTTTGACGTCCGGTACAAACCCTAAAACCGGAAAAACTGACGAGGAATGGTGAAGAAACGAAAGGGTCACTTTTCTTCCGAGACGTCTTAGAGCAATCCAGTCCCTGAAAGTTTGGCGTCCGAGCTGCAAGCCGCATAGGGCGAAAACGTTGACATACCCACATTTGTACATGCTAGCTCGGTTATAATGAGACTTCGTTTGTAAGGGGGTAAATGTATGCATAACATACAAAACTGATTGATATTAAATTAATAAGAACAGGCTACACATGATAGGTTTGCCATTTTGTTTGTCATGCTTTACTCAGCAACCCTGTTCAGTTGTCTTATCAGGAACGTTTGGTCCCTTGGCTATTATTTGTTGAACCAAACTCACGAACATCCACATGTTATGTCGATATAAGTTTATAGACATCACATTACCTTTGGGTTCTTACAAATTTAACACTGTCCAAAACGAATCACTAATGAAAATAGTGACGTTTCTGTTTGTCTACTTTATTGATTTTACAATTAATGTTAAAGCTAGACGATGTCGTAGTTGTTGGCAACGTCTTAAATTATGATAACTCTGCTACAAAATAGACGAAACGTAACCTTATTAGTAGTATTATTGATACATTTATTCTTAAGCAAGGGTGTCATAGTAAGAATAAACTGACAGCATGGCGACGGATGCAGTAGCACGAAGAGGAAGTGGCCACCGGTTCAACTTGACCTTTGAACCGACCAAATTGTATAAATACATGGTATAATAACGTCTCACACATAAGATGTCGCCAACAGTTACGTTCGGCCAAGTTGATATCGTTGGCACGACAATGGTAGTCAAATATAAACGTTGTGCGCTAGCACCAGAGAGTACGACCACAAACATTTACTGACCCGGTTAATGAATTTGTATTGCGTTGTGCATATATGTTCAATGCTCGGCGTTTGACAATGAGTATCTTGTGACTCGGCATCTACGATTTTGTTCATTCAATTAATTAAATAAAGTACAATGTATGTACAGTAATAAACAAAATACGTTGCTCAACGCATTATACATTATTAGTGATGTGACGAACATGTAATTTATCCACGCCGAGGAGGTTCATCTGGGGTGAAACTACCAAAACAGTCGTCGTTGTGACACGAAGTTATCTTTATGACACTGCAACCTTGGTTTATATCTGTCTAATCAGCCTGGTCTGGGTCGATCATCCGTATAATCATCGTAGCGTAATTATAATAGATGGACATCACTACATATTGGCAAGACTATCTCGCATGATTTTGGATTTACTTTACTTTTATAATCCAATACAGATTTGTTTCACTGGTTCATAGTTTACTCAAACACAATAATGGTTTATCAACATATATGTTTTCGCATGTTCTCCAGGAGTCGTGAAGAGATGTTTCTGGGGTGCTATGACGGCCGTTTGCGTCCTAATCCTCATCTACCACCTAACCACGTCTTGTATCCTCTACTTTTCGCACGAGACTGACGTCACTGTTGCCATGGTAACGCGTCGTCAGCTGACCTTCCCTGCCGTGACGATCTGCAACCTGAACCCGGTGAAGCAGTCGGCGGTGTCCGAAAGCTCGGCATTAAGCCAGCTCATCAACGACGACAAACGCACGAGGACGAAAAGGGATAACTCTGCCTCGATTAAATTCATCAACGACGTCATACTGAAGAAGAAGAAGAGAGAGGACTCGGTCTTGAGTCGATTCCTCAACGACAACAAACGTTCGAGGAAGAAAAGGGAGAACTCGGCCTTGAGTCGACTCATCAACGGCGACAAACGGACAAGACAGAAGAGAGCGACGTCTCCGAGACGGCTGGTCGAAATTTCTGTTAAAAGTACGGGTCTTATTGGTGTTCAGTTGAGAATTTGTTATTTGTAATAATATCATAGTTGTGCGTGCGTGAGTCTGCGTGTGCGTGTGCGTGTGCGCGTGGCGACAAATCGCGAAAAATTCAGATAAATGCATGACGCAAAGAATGGTTAAAGGTGGATTCCAAAAAGATCCCTTTGTTTATATTAAAAGCACCACAGTTGCACCTGCATTCTAAGTGCGACGTCTTCAAACAAACATTAGACAACGTTGTACAGCCTTGAGTTGTAAACAGAACAAGTCAAATCTTCCTTTCCAGTCCAATGAAGTCAAGTTTCAAGTCACGTCTTTGAATTCCAAGCCAAGTCGCAATTATTTTAAATGATCGGCTGAGTCAACACTTTTGGTCAATATTTCTAACTGATTTGTTATTGACAGGTTGCCCGGTAGAGGAGTACACCAGCGAGAACAGCAAATTATGTTTCTGGGTTCCTAAGAAGAAGGAGGAGGATAGGAAGACGTTTCATCCGGCAAAACAACTGTGTGGAAACATCGACGCAAAGTTGGCCGTGCTGAACACCGTCAGTAAGGTGGCACATGTCAAGAACAACTCGGTGTTAGAGGGAACGGTCAATAGGTAAGCGCACGCTTGCACACAACCACACACACATGCACACGCACGCACACACACACGCACGCACGCACATACGCACACACACACAAAACACACAGACACACACTACAACTGTGTAACGAGTTAATTGTCTATAGGCACATATCTCGATATATTATTGTTTCTACAGAATCCTACCCATTACGTATACACTAATTATTATAAACTTGTTGCAGTTCTAGTTCTGCTACTCTCCGATATCGATAGTAGAACCAGCTGTGATACTGGCATTGCACAGCATTCTAACTTGGTTTAAATAGTTTTGTATTTTGTTAACGTGTTCAGCGTTGACGGGAACTTACGCATGTGACACGCACAACTTCTAAGCTGTCTGTATCTTCTTTTGCATGCATTCTGCCACAACAGTGAAGGCACGGAGCCTCTGGGGGTATGGATTTGGCTGGTCTACTCTCCAGGCACCTTCATGTCTAGTCCGTCGTGGAAGTGGGCAGGAACCAACAGGGATAACGTGAGGAAGTGGGCGGACAACTACCCTGTGGAAGACGGTGGTGAATGCGTGTATATAACACGTGACACGGTGGACCAATGGAAGAACACCGACTGCGCTGGTGACGTAGGGTTGTCGTTGTGCCAACGGAGCATGGCGTGTGAGTAACCTGTGTGTTAATACGCTGACTTTGCAGCATTGTATGTGCATCTACTTGTAGAAGTCGAGGGCCACCCGCTTCTTCCTATGCCCGTTCGCTTCCTTCGACCGTTGGCCTCTCATCTAACATTTCTTTAATTTCAGATGGTTATTTAGAGTTATTTACTTACTTGATATGCCAAGGTGTCTAGAGGGCATTTTTCTACTTGAGAGAATTAAATGGTGAGCAATTATCCAGATGGCACCACCGTAAACGAATGGGATATTGCTCCTGGTTAAGATAGTAGTGTTATTGAAACTTCTATTTTTACTGCTGCGGGAACCTAGAACGTTATGGTCGCCGGGCGTTTGCTTGTGCAGGACCGACATTGTGGAACTATCTGCCACTAGAACTACGCAAAATCGAAAACACTAGGCAGCTTGGACAATTATTGAAGACATTTCTGTTCTTAAACTAATATAGTCAGGCCTCATTTAACCTTTGTTAGTACATACAGTTTAAGTTATCTTTTTAGTTTTATTTATCTTAGCATCAGATTTTAGTATCTATTCAAATTATTTAATGTAATTTAGCCTTTTCTTTGTTTGTTTTTATTCAGTAAATCTCAGCACTGTTAATTATCGTTTGCTTTATTATATCATATACTCATAAATGTACTATGCATAGGTTTATTTATGTAAACTATGATTTTGTTTGCAAACTTTACTTTTCAATCCGTACTTGATTTATATCTCTTATATGCGATCTCATGTTTCTTAGATATTTGCCGATGTTGTAAACACCAGTGAACGGGGCATTAGTCCCGGATTTGAAGGTGTCTAACTAAAGCTTTATTATTATATTATTATTAGTATATACTCGAACGTCATAATGAAAAGGTGATGCTTCTCACAAATCAAAGCCCGCTCCCTGCTATATAATGAATTGTAACAAATTGCAATCAATACCAGGAGTCCGGGACATTCGCCAATATTAAGCAAACAAAACTTCCTCACACAATTTTGTGTTCAGTTGAATGCGTTATATAGGTATCCATTATTAATATCTTCACAACAAACTGAAATGGCATCTCTACATATTACATATTTGTTATCAATAACATAAATTACTATTAGCAAGTGTAATCGTGCTATTACTATTAGCAAGTGTAATCGTGCTATTACTATTAGCAAATGTAATCGTGATATTACTGTTCAATGAATATATTTGTGTAAATGTTAATGATTATGTTAACATTGTGTTCCAGATTGCAAAAATGGATTATTCGAAAAAGACGGTATTTCCCATTGCTACTGGATTGCAAGTACTTACCACAAACGCTCCTTTGACAATGCCTTCAGTCAGTGCAGCGACCAGAACGGTCACTTGGCCATCATTGACACGGATAAGAAGATTGCTCACTTAAAAAAGACGAAACTGTTGGCAAGCACAAACAGGTAAGTTGCGTACACGTTGCATCAAGTTTTATAATAGGATCAAAACCATCATGAGCAAATTATGAAACACCCTTCGGGATAGGTCAGTTTATTTAACACAGTTCCTGTTAGCATATTCAAGATATCAACATATAAGTAGAGACTGCTGCCAGTCTTATAAAGATGCTTTACCACTCCGACTGACATCTATATAGGAGGACGTCATCGACGTGTATGGAGTTCAGTTGTTTTTTGTTTCGAAAATTCTGGTTTTCCGCTCGCGGTATATTATATGTATGGTCAATGACAAAGGTTTTAAGCAACAATTTTATTTATTTGGTCAACTATTTACATCATAATATTATGAGCCAACAGGCAATAAGGAGAACTACTGAAAATCTATTTCGGCTAGTGATGACGACCAACTACCGGTCCTTGTTGAACAATCTGTAATAACCTAACTACACGAATATTCTTCATAATTACACACCAATATAACACGTATACATTTCAGAATGAATTTGGTTTCTATCTATAATACAATTCTAAACAGTTATGTGTAAATGCAATTAAAGCGCCTGAGAGCAATCTGATTGATTCGGGCGCTATACAAATAAATTGTATTATTATTATTATTATTATTATAACAGTATTGAAAGCAGTTTCCGTTCACTGCGCCCGTTCATGGACTGATACGTCATATGTTCCGTTTCAGACTCTGGGTCTGGCTTCATAAGGAGGACGGCCCACTCCGGTCGACGTGGGTGTGGGGAGGCAGGGATGAAATGAAATACAGTGCCTGGGCTGAGAACTATCCCGTGGTGTTACAGATGTGCGCCTACGTGAATGACTACGGGTGGGAGAACACGTACTGCACGGCCTCGAAGAACGCATTGTGCGAGCGCCATGATGGAACAGGTCTGCCGAACCGCGCTCTTCTTTTTCTTCGTCTTCTTCGTCTTCTTCGTCATCTTCTGCTTCGTCTTTTGTCTTCGGTTACGCACTCGTGGTACTGTCTTTCAGGTTGTCCCAATCTTCTGCAATTGTCTTCAAATCTCGGCTGTTAATTCCTCCCCATTTAAGATTTCTCTTGACACGGGCAATCCATCTTAATGATATTCTTCCTTTACTGTATTTTTCTCCTTGTTCAATGGTTCACGTACTATGTTTATGTTTCATGTCGTAAATATCATAATATTTATTCATCCATTGTCGTACTGATTGCACCACAGCGGCTGTAATATCGTTTAAAGCCAAACGGTGAAGACAGTCATGTCATCAAGAACAGAAACGTTGTAGACATACTAACATTCCAACAGTGTAACTATTTTAATGACATTATTGATTTATCTTTTAAAATGCAGTAGATATCCCATATTGGTAATAAACACGACTCTGGAAATCTTGCCAGTGACTCATATTGGCTCTAAGCCAACAGAGACTAGCCGTGCGCTCCGCTGAGCTATCTGAATTTGAGTTGTAAACTTGAAATAATCTGTCATTCTTTAACTTTTCTTCTCGACTAGATTCGACGCAGACATGTGCCACTGGACACCACTACGACGGCACCAACTACACGTGTTATTTCGTCATCGGCTACACAAGTTCCTTCGACTCCATGCAATCAGCCTGCAAGGACATGGGCGCAACGATCGCTGTTCTAGACACGGCAGAGAAGATGCAGCACCTACAAAATATGTCCATACTAAACGGCGGATCATACGAGTAAGCATTGTTTGTTGGCATTTCTTACCATTTTAGAAATAAGAAACCTGATATAGTATAACAATTTTAATTATGTAAGAGTTGTATTTGCACGGTTTTGTTTGACTTTAAGACACATTTGCAGCCCTATATAAATCAATTACTGTTCGCAAACACACGGCGCTATACGGTGAAGAGGCATAAAAAGGGCAAACAGTTTATTCCCATATTTATGGAACATTTTAACAACCAGGTAATGAATTCATAAAACAAGTAATAGGTCCATTTTAATTGGACTTGCATAATTCCAGTTGACGTTCACGACAATAATGTTGTAAAGAAACAACAGATCAAGGGAAGTTAACAAATATGACTTAATTGTTTAACATAAAATAAACAAAATTTCACTCATAATATCTCTCTCACCAGTACATACATACTCAGTTGTTTATTATGCCCGGTGTTGCATACATACATTCAACACAATCAATAACCAATGGGTAGTAATACTACATGATCTGCTCGAACCAGTAGCACAGACATACCGCAATCGTGAAGTTGACGTCCGTATTGTTAACTTGAAATGCCGTATAACTCCGTACAATTCAATATAACGTGAACAGTTGGTTATCCAGACTACATTGTCATTTCTATTCCGATCATGTGTATTCATCTATGTTTCATTTGATTTTATACATGTCTAGTATGCATAAGAAAATGAATTCTTTACTACGATATTGCACAGAAAATCCAACCAAATCCGTGTTATATAGGGGACATCGGCACACGAAAGCATATCCCATATCTGCATCCATTGGTATTGCTTCAGGGTGTGGATATCGTTGAAGACTGTTCAAGATTACAACGCCTTAGTCTGGAAATGGAACGGAGAAACAGCTCTGGAGAAGTACCACGCATGGAGGCCTGGCTACCCGGTGACGCCGGCCAGTTGCACCTACATCAGTGAGTGGGGCGTAGACCACTGGCAGAACGACATATGTTCCCATACCTACCTGGCTCTGTGCGAGCGCAGGTTTGTCAGTAAGTACAAGATTCATCGGCAGATCGAGGAAAACATTTCCAGAAAGAAATACTTATCGAAAGAAGCCGTTAGAAAAATAAGTACAAACAAATGATGTGGAAGTAATATAGAGGCACTGGAAATAACGAAGACTACAACATTTATAAAGAAGCACTAAGCCAAGCTACAACTGAAATTCGAAATTCGAAGAGAAGCTACCAAACAAAATTAGCTTGTAATATAAAACAAGACTGCAAGAGTTTTTATGCACATGTTCGGAACAAACAGAAAGTTCAGGATAAGGTCGGTACTCTAGAAAATAGTGCTGGAAATATAATATCATAGGGATTCTTAATGGCAGAAGACCTGAATGAGTATTTTAGTTCAGTGTTTACCAGGGAAGATATTAGTCCACTGCCAGTACCAGAGGCTAAGTTCAAGGGGGCAGAATCAGACTATTTAGAACAGTTAATTATAACCCCGGAAATAGTAGCTAAGAAAATTAGGGCTATGAAGGAGAATAAATCACCTGGAGTGGATGGGATTCCGCCCAAACTACTATTGGAAATTGTAGATCAAATTATCATACCACGTGAAACAGTTTTCAACTTCTTGTCATTAGAAGAGGGCATGGTTCCGTTAGAATAAAAAGAAGCAAACATTATACCGTTATTTAAAAAAAAGGTGCCAGAAAAAAGTCAGAGAACTACAGACCAGTGAGTTTAACGTTAGTGATTTGCAAATTATTAGAAAGACTAATTAAAGATCACATGGTGGATTTTCTTGTTAAACATGAGTTTCTAAAAGCGAGGTCACGCTTAACAAATATGTTATGTTTTTTTTGAAGATATCACTAAGTGGGTAGACGAGGGATCACCAGTAGACATCATCTATTTAGATTTTCAGAAAGCTTTCGACATCAAATATTACTGCTTAAACTAAAGGCCCATGGCATAGGGGACGGTTTAATTAACAGGATAGAAAAATGACTAATTGACAAAAGACAACGAGTAGTAGTTGGTGGAGAGGCTTCAAACTGGAAATCAGTTTTGAATGGGGTACCACAGGGGTCAGTACTGGGACCTATATTATTCTTAATATATATAAACGATATAGATTTAACAAGCAAGGTGTTGAAATTTGCGGATTATACATACTTTTTTAGAAGGATTAAACGTGATGGAGATAGACAACATTTACTAGATGATCTTGACAGATTGATCAAATGGTCTGAAAAATGGCAAATCTTTTTCAATTTTGGTAAATATAAATGGCTCCAAGCAGGACATGGGAACGAAGATGTACAATATACAATAGGAAGTTTTATACTAAGTACTATTGTAAAAGAAAAGGACTTAGGGTTAACCATTAGTGCTGATATGAAGGTTTCAGAGCAGTGCGATGTTGTCGTATTCAAAGGGAAATAAAATCCTTGGATTAATTAGGCGAAACATAATGTATAAGGAAAAAGAGCTAAATATACCGCTGTACAAAACTTCAAAACGTTAGGCTTCATTTATAATATTGTATACAAGCGTGGGGGCCACATCGCTAGAACGACATATATATTCTAGAAAGAGTACAGAATAAAGCGACTAAAATGATGCCAAAACGGAGAGATCGTAGTTACTAAATACGCCTAAAAGAATGTGGTTTAACAAAACTAGAGACCAGGAGATTGAAAGGAGATCAGATAGAAGTTTTTAAAATATTGAATGGTTATGAAAATATGAATATAATTATTTTTTCTCAATTAAGAAAGATGGAAGGACTAGGGGACATGAAGTTATATTAGTAAAGGAGCAGTGTATATAAGATATAAGAAAGTTCTCATTTTCACAAAGTAAATGATTGGAACAGATTATTTGCTGATTGTGTGAGTGCTAGTAGCGTGAATATGTTAAAAAATATAGTTGACACGTACCTCAGAAGGGTGGGATACACGTAGATAAAAAAGTATTGGACTATCGATAAGCCAAGAGGCTTCCTTGACCACCTGCCATCTAGAGTTATTTTTCTGGATGGCACTCTTGTTAAATCTTGTTACATTACTTGGTGTATCTGTTCCATCTGCTAAATATAAATTAAACGGTAATTGTTGGTGACATACAGTTATACGTTTCAAATCGAGCAGCTCACGCACATGTACGTCTAACAATTCCTCCATATTGTTAAATTACATCAGAGCACGAATCTCCACACCGTGAGGCAACGACGTCTGGTAGGACATGTGATGTGTCATAATGAAGTAGCTAATGGAGTTCTCCGGTGGAAGCCCTCGGGCCCTCGTAGACGAGGACGCCCAAACACAGCCCTGATAGACTACTGAGAGAGACACTGGTCTCAGTAGGATTTGTCATACTACAGCAATGGCATATATAAAACAAAGGAAACAATTAATCTTGCCACAACGTTAAGTGGACGACATAAGCAAAGTAAAGAAATTGTGCTATCGTACAATAATTGCATTGTAGCGACGGCTCCTATGTAACCCATATTTCCACCTCTCCATATCTTCCGAATGCTCCTCTTCACGGGTAGACAAATACACCATACCATTGGAGGTATTTTCCTTCAAATTTCTGTCCTTGGCAAGTAGTATACCGGACGCGTAAACAAACTGTTTCACTATGGCTTTGTATGTCAGCTGTAACAATGTTACATGTAGCTATAGCATACGTTCGGAGTCACAACCAGTGTTCGAAACCTGAGCTAAGTTTATGGTCAGTCGGACGTTCAACTATGTAACGTTGACCGTCCGATTAAGACGTTGTTGATGTAGGTAGCATGTAAACATGACGCTACCCTGTTCTCGTCATCGTTGATTCCTTGTAATAAGTTCAAACCTTCGTCCATGGGGACGTTTGTTAAACAGTGTGTACAAGCGACCATCTATCAACAAAACATATCACGTCATGTCTACGGCCACATATTTATATAATCAAGGCCCTGCATTTTTTACGAATGATTTACAGCAGCTACAACAACAACGCCAACAACCACGACGACAACAACAACGACAACAACACCTTCTACAATAAAGACAACAGCAGCGACAACAGCAGCGACAACAGCAGCGACAACAGCACCTTCAACTTTTGGCGTCGAGGAAACAACTGCGTCGGCAACAACAGAGACGCATTCCACGAGTAGTACAACGACTGAGGAAACAACCACGACTAAAACAACAACTACTACTACCACAACGACTGAGACAACAAGAACGTCGGCGACGTCTAGCAGAACTGATGACGTGTACATGTATCCAGAACGCCTGCCACTGACGAAAGAATTCATCAAGACGAGTAGAATAATGGAGGTTGTGGCGGATCTGCCCATCAGCAGTAAGCAAACGATGGGCTACTCGGCGCTTGAGCTCATCGTAGACTGCGAGTTCGCCGGGTCAAAGTGCAAGATGAGGTAGATGAAATGACAATATCAGATTAACTATGATATTGGCATCGCTTCACAAAAGTTATATTTGCCAAAGGTAGACGGAGCGGTTATAGCGACCGCTGCTTATTCTGACAAACTTATAAACATATAAACAAACATTAACATAGTATTGAATAATATTCAGTGATACGCTATTTTATGATACAACACGTATCGCGGTGCATCCCATGTAAAAGGTACCGACGCTCCAGTGATACTTCACTTCACAATAAAATATCTATGCATTACGGTCCATATAACCAGTAACATAGCTTCGCTAACCGGACAGATCTGCAAACTAAAGTCTTTGCTTTACATCTGCAGTGATTTTGCGACATTCTACGACACGCAGCACGGCAACTGTTACATCTTCAACTCGGCTTGGAACAATACAAAGTCACCGCGCATGCAGCAGCGGGCAGGAACAAGAAACGGTAACTAAAGTTACAATATAATTGTACAGACAGGTTTGTAATTGAACTGTGGAAATGTTTACACAATATTAATTGCATTATGTTATGAAAAATAGGCTCTTAATATCAAGTATTACACAAGTCTTAGAATATATCCAGTTGGCACTGTTTATGTTAGCACTACAACACAATTGTGTGTGTTTGTGTGTTTATGGGTGCTAACTAACTTTGTCGTATGTTTGTGCCTTTATGCATGTTAACCCATTTGAAAATTTAATTGATATAGGAAGTAGTTGTGCCTCCTGAAACTAATGACCACTATGCATAATATTTCGTGTTTTTAGGGTTGACTCTGACGCTGAACATTGGCTTAGATGATTATGTGAAGGAATTTGGAGGTTCGGCCGGTGTCCGGATAGTGGTTCATCCCCAGGAACGAATGCCTTTCCCAACTGACGAGGGAGTATTGGCTGCTCCAGGAGAGCTAAGTATCATCGGCATCCGTCAGGTGAGAACTATTATAATGTTTGTTGAAAAAGGTAAACGCCATAAGCAATACTATTAACATCTTAACAACTCAGAACACAAAATGAATGTTTGCAAGTGTTGAAAGATTAATATTGCATGGCTCGATTAAAGGAAGGATAAGACCATCACAATAATCACAATAGTGATTCATGGTATTATAATAATAATACACAGCTCGAACAATTATCGAGGACACAAAAATCAAATATAAACTAGCATGAACAGATCAACAATCTTAGGTCACAGGTGATACATCCAAAATATAATATAGCAACATATGTATGGAACAATCGATATAACGCATAAGAACGAGACTACATCTTGGAGACAGCGAGAACACTAGGCACATTAATTAATATTAATACATTTATTGTGGCCAACTCCAATCAACCATCATTGTCCATAAATAATACACAAAGCACAATTTTTTTAAGGTAAATAATGTTATACCACGATAAACGCTAGCGCAAGGGTTGAGTCCAACAAACTCTACCATGACCCGACAATTGTTGGCCAGAAGATCCCAGCATTTCTTATAAACGTGAGTTGTGTGACAATGACCAACAATAAGACCTTAGAACTCAACAGGACACAAACTACACAGTGATTAGAGTTACGAATGTAAAATGGTCTCCATTGTAGTTGAACGTCGTTCGTCTGCCTCAGCCGTACGGCAACTGCACGGACACGACGGAACGGAACATCGGGAGGAGCGTCTTCGAGGAGGTCTACCCCGTCCGATACAGCGTTGGTGTAAGTGGTCGGGAACATTATGATACTCAACTGAAGCCTGATTGCAATGTTCTGTATGCAAAGATCACAATAAGACGGTATTTAGTTGATTGGGATATTGCACAGAGTGACACACTATCCGCTCACTACGGCTAATGTATCCAATCCTGTTCCTCGTCCATTGTTCATCACATTGTAACTGGAAACACGCTACTGCTATAAATTAGAGTTACCTGTGAAGGGCGTGACATGTTCAGTAAATACCTCATTATTAGGACTAACGAGTGATACACGGTCGAGTTTGAGAAAGAAGCGCCCTCTGTTGCATGCACATGAAGCACACATATGAATTTTCAAATAAGTCGCCATATTTTGTCGTGTCAGTATCATGAAAACACAAGTAAGAACGTTCCTGTTTCACGAAATAACCAGCTTGAATTTGTCTTCAAAGTGCACGATAATTTTTTTTACCGAGGCACATTGCATTTCGTTATACTGTCGTCGACCCAGGCTTGCTACGCGACGTGTTACCAGCGCTACGTCATCGAGCGCTGTGGTTGCGCCGACTCGCAGTATCCGATGGAGGGCGCTGCGTTCGGCTACAAGCGGATCAAGGCGTGTAACTCCGACAACGCCGCGGAAGGTAGGTGTAGCATAACGTGAAGTTATTATTTGTAAATGGTATTGTTCTTGGACTCACAATGCAGTAAGTTTGTATGTACTGTAGCTTCAATAATAGTAACATATTCTAGGCTTCTGGTGCGGGAACGAAAACAATATTGGGGAGGGCTGATCCGGAGTTTCAGCACCACTCCGCTGTCGGATCACGACATCGAAAGACGGCGGAAAGATGGAGGGGAGGAGGGCGGGGTGGTGACGTTCACAAACTTGAAGCTCAACTGAAACCTGCAATTGTATCCCCACCTTGAGGCTCGCCAAAACCCCACCGGGACGCTCTCTGAATACCTCGATGTACACCCCGTGAGGCTAGTATAAAAAACATCTTCAGGCTCAGATTTACTGGGAGAGCAAACATTCCTGAGGGGTGCACAAATTCCTGGGGGGCAACTGCCCACTTTCTCCCGGTCCTGTGTTTATGCACTAGGCGTGCTGCAAAGAACAGCTGACAGTATATATCTGATAGCGTATTTGTACAGGAAGATCCCTCCATTACACTAGACAATAGTATACCAGCTAGTGTGTTGAATTTTACCAGTTTCTTGTAATTATATGAACTTCTTGGATCAAAGTGGTCTACCCTGAAATTATTATATTTAAGCGAAATAGAGCTGCACTTTGAACATTTAATTGGAATTCAAACTCGAAACGTTTACTAACTTTCTATGTGAACACCACTGGTAATAATGTTCACATAGATAATTACTAGTCAGTAGGAGAGTAAACTCGCTATTAGAATGTCATTGGGTCAACATCACGATTTGAGCTAAAGGGAAGACTGTTGTATTTCCGGGACATTCATATGGTATAACACTGTACTGATATAAGCCAACCCTGCTGCTACTGTTGCTGCCGCTGCTGCTCTCTCTATCACTGTCTGTGTGTGTGTGTCTCTCTCTCTCTCTTACTCTCTCTCTCTCTCTCTCTCTCTCTCTCTCTCCCTCTATATATATACATATATATCCTCCCTTCCTTCCTCCCTCTCGTTCTCCTTCTCTCCGTTCGTCCGCGTCCGTCCTTGCATCCGTCCAATCAACCATTCATCCACCCATTATCTTTATATTGTTAGTGTGTGTGTGCGTGCGTGCGTGTGTATGTATGTGTGAATGCGTTTGTTTATGCCTCGTTAACCGTGCAACCAGTGTCCACTAGTTGCTTTAGCAACCGTACTTTGCATAGTATTTAACCCAAATGCCATTCCCAATCTAGATCTACGTGGTTTTGAAAGCCGGTCATATAGTGAACGCAATAGATTATTTGTTCATCTGCTATACATATAACATTATCGTATTGTTACAGACACTTGTAGATACCACGTCAGCATTGACTACACGTACAACAGACTGGATTGTGATTGCCCACTGCCGTGCGAGTAAGTTAATGGGTTCGTCTTATGCTTGGTACGTGCTGCAGAAGGAAGTCGACTATATGATGTAGACACATCGGTAACTTAGCAAATTAACACATTACGTTTGACGATGGTATCAACACCGTGAGGTCATACTATACGTAAACTCAATACATCGTGTCGATGTATTGTAAATGAACGTCAACGTTTGTTTAAGTGTTCATCTCGTCTCTTAGTTAGTTCGATATTGACCGACTGTAATACACCTCTACGTTCTCGTGATATATGTTGTTACACGTACTCACTCATTCAGTCACTCACTCACTCACTCACTCACTCACTCACTCACTCACTCACTCACTCACTCACTCACTCACTCACTCACTCACTCACTCACTCACTCACTCACTCACTCACTCACTCACTCACTCACTCACTCACTCACTCACTCACTCACTCACTCACTCACTCACTCACTCTCACTCACCACCACCTTCACCTTCACCTACCACTCTCACTCACTCACCCACTCACTCACTCACTCACTCACTCACTCACTCACTCACTCACTCACTCACTCACTCACTCACTCACTCACTCACTCACTCACTCACTCACTCACTCACTCACTCACTCACTCACTCACTCACTCACTCACTCACTCACTCACTCACTCACTCACTCACTCACACGGCTTGATTTAGATAATAAATATATATAAATATTAGAATATGTGATATGTTACTCTGCAGGGAGACAGGTTATACTTACCAAACATCAAGTTCTATTTGGCCGTCTGATATACACAAGGTAAGAACGAACGTATTTGTGACAAATTACATCAACATCAAATCAAAGCGAGACATATTGTCGACGTATATCTGTAACCAATAATAAAAAAATAAGGTCGAATATTGGCTTATCTTTGCGATATCTATAACCGCTACACGTGTGCCATCTGTACAAAGCTATATGCTGTTACTCATTACTGTGTTCGTCTAATCTCTTCGTTGTTCTTGGTATTTATCTTTCTCGGCGGCTAAGTGCCAATGGTTGCATTTTGCCAACGTTGATCTTTTGATAGAAGAGGTCAGACTATCTTCTTTCTGAAAGCACTGCTTCACCTCTAAGGTAGATGTTAACTTTCTTTGCTTCCCGCTTATGTTGTGCACCCTGCGCCTCACACGTATCAGTAATGTTCTTTTCCTTCGTGGGATTTCACCGCTTTCTGCCTTATCTGAAGGGAAACACTCGCGACATCATGCTAATACTCGTCATCATGTCACATGTTACTAAGGTTATAAGTGACGATTCTCATTGTAGTAAGCCTAACGTCAGGTATCCCAACCTGTCAAATCCTTACTATACATATTCCATTCAGAGCCACCATGTGTATCTTCGCTTAGTTATTTCTTAAGCTAAACTTATCACGGAGACTTTTCAGTGCAAGTGCTAGAGTTTGTTCATTGTTAAAGTAATGGAACATAAACCGCGCAAAAATGTCAACATTCAATTTATTTGACCTTGTCCACAAACACATTATGTACATTAATACATTTTTATTATGAATAATATGTAAGGTCGGGGAGACTAATGTTAAGACATATATTGTTGTAGCACGGGAGCCACCCCACAAATGTAAACTATAACAACATGTACATAGTATGATCAGATTAGTAAATTATAATCATTGCTGTAAGAATTGCAAATATAGCAATTATGGATAAAACAGCATGACTGATAATTTAGAATAATGATATTTTTGATGTAACTTGAGAATCCATGTAGACTGTATGTACACATTTTCTGAATTATGACGTCAGGTCTCAACTACGCGATATCTAAGGCATGTCTTAGCAAATTCATTTTTGACTCTGGGCATTCACAGATAATTTTGTTTACGTGTATTGCATTGATGAATGTTATAGTTGTGTGTGAAAGGAATAACTTTGAAAATTTTCGGGTAACTGATTGTTAATTAATTTGTAGTAGAATTGTAGCTGCTGGAATCTATAAATATCGTCCAACTTTAGTAATTGAAGTGTTTTATAAATAGGACTTGTGTGAGCATTGTATTTACATGGGGATATTATTACTTTTTCTGTAATGTGCCTGATGGCCCCATAAGAGGATAACATAGTTAATAAGAGGGAGAATAAGATAATTATACATAATTTATTTATAATTCCTACTGTTATAGTTATTTTATTTGCTATTTAGTTTGTGTGACTCTGGTAGTTTAAATGGTTATTTATGGTAATGCCTAAACTATTAAAACATTTACACCTTCAATGTTTGACCCATCTATTTCTAATAGAGGGTACTCAACTTTCTTTTGAGGCATATGAAAAATAATACAATTTTTTTATTTGGGTATTTAACAAGAGATTTAACAAGAGATTTAACAAGATTACCACCCAGAGAATTAACTCTAGGTGGCAGGTGGACAAGGAAGCCTTTTGGCTTATCGAGAGTCCATCCCTTTTATTTATGTGTATCCCGCCCTTCTGAGGTATGTGTCGGTTATTTAATAACAGTTTATTTGCTTTCAACCAATCGCTAACCTTTGTGAGTTCTTTGTAAATATTTTCACTTTGCGTTTGGCCTTTTGAAACTTTAAATAACCTTAGTGTACTAGTAAAGATAGTGTCATCTGCATAAGTTACGAATTTAAAAAGGTCACTCGAAAATGTTATGTTACTAATGTATATAATAAACAAGAGTGGTCCTAAAATTGAACCTTGTGGAATATAATAAGTAAGAAATATACATATTTCGGTAGTCTCGTTATACACCAATGCCAAAGAGCCAAGCAGATATCGAAAAAAGAAGGATGTTTAAAATCCATTCTGTATACAGACCAAAATGAAAATAAGAAATCCATTGAATAAACGAACATTATACCATTCACCGTAGTTGATTTATAATAGTAAAATAACAGAAAACATATATATGTAATAAAAAAACATTAGGGAACAAAAAATAATAAGACCAACTGGCTGGCCTTCCACTTAGAATAGAGTAATTATGAAACTAATATGGGAATACAACAATCGAGAAGTAATAACAGACAAAGAACAGACAATTAATATGCTTCAATATGAAGAAAACTGCAACGTATTAGCAAACATAGTGCACAGTGACTAATAATCGCACTTAGTTGGCATCATTCTGCATTGCAAGATACAATTAATAAATGAACAACTTTAGATCAAACATTAGGTCATGTGATTACAAAATAGAAACAAATCACACATTTAGTTGCAATGCATTATCATTGGACAGAGGAGATCAACTTCAAGACATTTGCTTCATTCGCCCCATTAGTCTTTTTCCCAAAACTAGATTTTGCATCAAATAATAAGAAGTAGAAAAACATTACAAATATTACACAACATTTCAAGTCAATTGAGTAATTCTTCCTATCATTCGTTTTCCAAGGAAGAAACGCAAAACAATTGATTATATTCGAGACATGAAATGAGTTTTTTATTTTGTCCAAGAAAGAGATCAATGAATAAAATGATAAAAATATTACACAACATTTTAGATCAGTTGCATCATTTTTTCAGTCTTTGTTCAAGACAAGTAACATCAAGTAATAGTGCCTGTGTTTGTTTTGACAGGAACGTGACCCGCGTAAGCCCAGCATTCAGCAACTTGTTTTTGTCGTTTCAGTTATCGTGTACGAAACGTGAGCATGGCCCGCTTAGCCGTGAGGTCTTCGTTGATGGGCAGTTGGTCGGCTTTGTGTTGTTGGTTGTATTTTTTTAGGTGCGAGCGCGCTCGGAACACTTTGTCACGCGCCGCTTAACTTCGAAAGTGTACAATTGCAGCGCGTTTACGCGGACGACCCTGGTTATCCTGTTTAGGGCCGATTCGGTGACTTCTTTCCAGCTGGTCGGCTGTTCAATTCAATTCACTTCAATTCAAATACCGTTATTGTTCCTCATCGGGAAATTCTCATGTGGTGTTCGCCATTAAGAAAGCAATAAATAAATAAATAAAGAAACATGTGTAACTAAGAACACACACCATCGATCTATAGATAAATACTCAAGGTATAGTATAGTTGTAAAAGAGTACAATAAAACAAATACTAAGAATCACCAATCAGTATAAGTCACAACCATCAAAACCTGGGGAAATAGGTTATACACCGCAAGTAGCCTTGCACACGCATACGCACACGCACACGCACACGCACACGCACACATTAACCCATATTCTCAAGCGGCCAGACAGGCATTGGAGAGGGGGAGGCAGATTATTCGTTTAGAAGACGGATAGAGGATGGGTTGAAGGAATTTCGAGAGCGACTGAGTCTCAGATGAGGCAGCTGAAAAAGACGGCCATATGGTAACATATTGTAACAGTGATTTAGGGTAGGGATCCAGAAAAATCTGCCTTCCCTTCCTCTTTGCCCCCCGTCTGTACAGGTCGTCTACATTGGTAAGTTCCTCTCCGATCACCTTGCTGCTGAGTCTGATGTCGCGACTCAGGATATTCCGATTTGTGACATAAAATTGTGATGTGAGTCAGACTCAATTTCTCGTTTATTGTGGCGATTACTACGGCATTATAGTGACTTCGCCGTCTGCTTCCGGTATGACGTGGAAACAAAGGTTGGGGAGTCTGCTCTACTGCTCCCCTGCGTCGACGCTCGCCTCGAGCTTATCGACTCTGTCCTTCAGTTCGAAAATAAATTTATCTTTTGCGTCAATTGATTCACGTAGGTGGGTTATTTCTTGTTTCATGTCTCGCATTTCTTCTATCAATGCATTGGGGTATATTGCAGAATTTATTTTTGCAAGAACTTCCTCATCACCTAGCATCTCTAGCACTCTTAATGCGAAGATGTTTTGACGGTCTTCCTCGGCACTGGCGCTACCTTTTCGTGTCGACCTACCGGAAGGCATTGCGTAGCTTGGCTGGCGACAGGGGTTCGCGAAGACGACCGGTGCAAAGAGCAGTGTGTTGTGTCTGGCACTCATTCAGGCGTGACTGGAACGTCGACGTGGCGCAGGCGATAATGCAGTGATTTTAGGGTCCGTATATAATCTTCCTCCTTTTTATACCACTAACGCTTACGGAAACAAATGTAACTGTCCGACCTCTCTTATTATACCATCACCGGCACAGTGACAATCGTTTCACATTCCCATAAATCGTCCTCCCGGTGAAACGAACTTGAGAAGACGACGCCGCTGATCAACCGTCATTCGACCATACTGTCTATCCAGTATCTCCTGTTGACACCCACACATTTCTACTCAAACTTTCTTGTCTTCTACAAAGGACACTACTTTCCCACCATATGGACAACTGTTAGCGACAGAAGAAATTCTAGTCTGATACTTTTCTCAAAATGAAACTATTCTGAATGTTCGTCGCCTACTCCTACGGCGGAACCTCCCTATTACGGTCACCCTGAGTACTGGACAAAAGTGACCCGAATGGCGTGGCGACAATAAAAGCCGGACTAATATTTCCTATAATTTTATGTTAGAGAAATAATTTTGGACTTTCCTACGGTGACCGTAATTGCGATGTGGCTGTATTAACGAGGTTAACGTAAAGTGAGGTACTTCTACTGTACTTGGTACCTGCTGCCGCCCCTTCTCTGCACCCAAGTATGTGTACAACGTTGTGCAAACATTGTGTTTATCTGACCGCACATTCAAACTACAGCAACTTTTAAATTATTATTGAACCATCGGTTGTTTCCAGGAAATGGTTAAACGACAGCTGGCTCCTGAGATTGCAAACTACCTTGGAAACACGTCAGACGATGCCAAGTTGTGGAACAATTTGCTGAAGGTCAAGGTGTATTATGAAGACTTCAACTACGAAAACATCGAAGAGACGCCGTCTTACTCGGTACGATATATAATCTCAGTTTACACACGTACGATATCGTGTTATTTAGTGAGTTGCCGTGACACTTAATACAACCATACACAATATACGAGATTGTGTTACTTAGTGAGTTGTTATGTCAGTTATTAGAACAGTACATAGCCGGTACCAGATTGCGATATTAAGTGAGCAGTTATGTCAGTTAAAACAACCGTACAAACATACGAGATTGTGTTACTTAGTGAGTTGCCGTGTCAGTTAGTCAAACATACAAAACGGTTAATTTGACCACACTGGGAAATCGACGATTAATCAGCAATTAACTGTAGTGGTAAATAAATAAATCAAATAGTGATTGTTTTTCAAAAATCCGTGCATTCGTTCCGCTAAATTAGCAACGTTAAAATGATGAATATATACCTTGCAAACAAACTAATCTACACTGTAAACATGTTTATCAGACTGCAGTTGTGGGTTTCTGGTGTTACTCTAAGCTGTATTTCAATATCAGTTTTATTGATCACAATTTGTTTTCCTTGTGCGCAGACCGTCAACTTTATATCCGACATCGGTGGCATATTGGGCCTGTGGATCGGCTGTTCCGTCATCAGTTTCTTTGAGTTTCTGGAACTATCGATCGACTTCATCGTGTTGGCTGTGATGCGATTATTCCGACGACAACGAACCGGAAACATCAGACCAGAAACGCTACCTGTGGTGCCGAACAAAATTAATCTACCGCCAGTAGACTAGTGACGTCATGCAGGTTTGTATCACTTGTTTCAGTAAGGTGATTCTAGTGCTCCCGTGACCTCGATGAATAGTCTACCGAAAACATGATTACCGTCAGGGGGCACCACCGATCGGATTAAATTGACAATGTTGATGACTACAGATAATGTACACCACGTGTGTTATATACGGGAATTAAATAACATAATTACTTGGATATTGTTGTGAGAGTAATGTTTTGTAATATTTTCCTTACAAATGTTCAACTAAATTAACTGTCAACCATTATTATTATATTTAGTAACAATGTATATAATCTTTGGCGTATTGTAACAAACGACGTTGTTGTTCTTGATACGCTTCAGGTGATGGGTGAAGAAAAGGAGGCGAATGTAGGTCGACAGGGGAATCTACCGATTCACAGAGATGCGCCATCTGGCAGAAGTGAAAGTAATCATGTAACGATAAAGTGGGAGAACTAAAACATCACTATCCCATTAGACTTGTCGAAGGGCATATGATAGACACTGTCCACCGTGAATATGGTCAGAGGCTGTAACTTGGAATTCGAATAAGCATTGCTTATAATGGGTCTTTAAAAGAGGTAAGGTGATGAACTGTGTTTATTGGTATTATTACGTATAGCATTTGGTTATGTTCGAAATGTCGAAATAAAATCAATGTTATAGCAAGTGTCATGTCACCAATGTCGTGTTGTCTTCTTTTGACAGTACCTTTCTAATATATATTTGTTATAGTGTGCTTTAAAACAATGATACGAACGAATATTGGTAAAAGTGACATTCATCGTGTTCCAAAGTTTTGTTTCATAGACAATTAAAGACATATACCTTCTATTTGCTGCTGCCCGGGTTCGGGAAAACTGATTTTTTCGTCGTGTGCAGTAGTTATTGTCACACTTAGCAAATAACCTTTGAATATTTAACAGCAATTCATTTTTGTGAGCTTTATACATAAACAGTATTATTCTAAATTGTATCAAGTCGGTAAACTTCAAAATGTGTGCTTTATAAAACAATGGCGTCGTGTGGTCGTTGTACTGTGTTTGGTGCGTAAGCCGTATTACCTTCTTTTGTAACATAATTATACTGTGCAAATTAGTTGAATACTTATTTCCCCATATGTCCACACAGAACAATAAATACGGCAAAACAGAGTGAATATAACATGTACATACTATGGCGGTTAAGCAATTTGCTGTACATATACATGATACCAACACTGATTGACAGTTTAGACTGTACGCGACTGATACGGTCTTTCCAATTTAAGGAATCATCAATAAGCACTCGTAGAAATTTCGTTACATGCACTCTTAATATCTGTGTATTGTTATACTGATATTTGTATCAGATAGACGTGCTCAACCAGTGAATGTCGTGTAGTTTGTTTTGCTATGTTCAATGACAATTTGTTAACCGAGAACCATAATTGCATTTTATGTAGTTCATTGCATACAATATTTTAATGCTGTTTTTATCTTTGGCAGAACAGAAGATGTTTGTGTCATTAGCAAACACAATAAATGTTACCAGTTTAGAAACATTACACATGTCATTGATATACAGAATACACAACTTCGGTCCAAGTATAGAACTTTGTTATTCTTTGAGTGTCTGACCTGTAGCCGTCAATGTTTACAAATTGGCTACAATTAGCTAAGTAGCTACTAATCCAATTATATACATTTCAACGGATGCCAGAGCGTTCTAGATTTTTACACAGCAGTTTATGGTCAACGGTATCAAAAGCTTTCTTAGATATCTAAAAACGCGCGTTCAACGCGGCTTTTAGTGCATCAATATTGTCAACAATTGTATGACATTTGTACTGAGTTGGACAACTACGACTACATCGGCTACCATCATACTTGCAATTAGCAATAACGGGCAAATGATCGCTTATATCAGTAATGAGTATCACTATCAATATCGTTGGTAAATATATATATATTATCAATAAGTGTTGCCGACACATTCGAGATTCTAGTAGACTTAGTAATGATTGCGTACATACCAAGACTGAACATAAAATCTAGGAATTGTTTTGGTACCAACATGTGACTCATATTTCAACAAATCTATGTTGAAATCATCACAGATAAATAGTGTTTTCTTAGTCATAACTTGGTTAAATAAACGGTCAATGTTGTCACATTGCTTGTTATATCATCGTCCAAGTCGTTAATGTATATTAAGAATAATATAGGTCCCAGTACTGATCCCTGTGGTACTCTACTTAAAACTTATTTCCAGTTTGAAGCCTCCCCATCAACTACTACCCGTTGTCTTCTCTCAATCGGCCATTTTTTCTATCCAGTTAACTATTTAATTTCCTATGCCATGGGCCTTTTATGTGTCATTTTGTTGAAAGCTTTTTGAAAATCTAAGTGGACGTTATCTACTGGTGATCCCTCTTAATGATATCTTCCAAAAAACATAACGTATTTGTTAAGCATGACATAGGTTTTAGAAACCCATGTTGAGATGGGTTTATCAAGTTATGTTTAACAAGAAAATCCACCATGTGATCTTTAATTAGTCTTTATAATACTTTGCAATTCACCGATGTTAAACTCACTGGTCTGTAGTTATTTGACTTGTTTCTCGAAACTTTTTTTAAATAACGGTATAATGTTTGCTTCTTTCCATTCTAAAGGAACCATTCCCTCTTCTAATGACAAATTGAAAACTGTTGCAAGCGGTATGCTAATTTGTTCTACAATTTCCAAAAGTAGTTTGGGCGGAATCCTATCCACTCCAGGTGATTTATTATCCTTCATAGCCCTTATTTTCTTAGCTACCATTTCCGGGGTTACAACTAACTGTCCTAAATAGTCTGATTCTGCCCCCTTGAACTTAGCCTCTGGTACTGGCGGTGAACTAATATCTTCACCTGGTAAACACCGAACTAAAATACTAATTCAGGTCTTCTTACATTAAGAATCCCTCTAGTATTATATTTCCATGCTTAGTAACTCAATAAACATACACGATCAGCTGTATAAATGTATAATTGTTGATTGTAAATGGGACGAAAGATATAAGAAGTAATTATACCACTACTGATATAATTATAACGTAAGTATATATATATATATATATTTATTATATATATATATATATATTATATATATATATATATATCAGATATGACAGGTTGGGATTAAATATATATGTTTCCATGTCCAGAATATTTACTGAAACATGCTAATGCCACAGTGCGATATAACTACACGTGCTAACTAATGGTGACACAACCATTGGAGAGATGCATGTACCGACCAAGATATAACGACAGGTACAAATGAACAAATAACATCATGTTATGGTCACGATTACAAACTACTTTCACGACCATCACCCAGATGTTACGCCAGCTAAACCATCTTAGTGTGACCGTTCAACGACTAAACCGTAGTGAGGTTAGATATCCTTCGGCTGTAATGCTTCTATCAGAATGTATCATCCAACACACTTGCGTGCGACCCTGCAGCTGGCTCACCGCTACAACATCACCATCAGCTGAGTAATATTGCCAACACGTTTATCAGCAGGTCCAACAAAGGCATGTTGGTGTGTTGGTTTATGTCCATGTGTTTATGTTACAAACCAAATTTTAGATCAATCTGACCTTCCTGTCCGGAGATAGAAGTCATCAAAGTTTGACACGACCTTGATACCTGACGACCTTCCAGGTGTCATAACTCCTCTACTAGGGGACCTACATATGTGACGTTGGAGTCTTAGAACTGTCTCTCTATGAACCACACATCACAACTTAAAACACACGTTTTTTAAAAGTTTGACCTTTGACCTGACCTAGCGAAAAAAACTGTAACCTCCGAATTTTTTTTATGTCGAAGCATACATATTCAGCAATAATCAGTGAAAGTTCAATCGTGCGCATTTGAATACTTTAGGAGTTATGCAATTTTAAACGGATTTCTTACGTCACTTTAATGCTGTAATATGGGAACTTAGTACAGTTATAATGCTCTGTCAGTATGCGAATGGAGGCTGCCTTCCTAGAATTCGCTGTGTTTTGTTATCTCCAATATTCTCTACCGATTTAGATCATTATCTACATGTTTGGTGTGGGGATATATACACAAGTGCTGCTAAGACAAGTGTTTCATATAGAAATATGTATAGCAAAATGATGGAATGAAAATCTCTGTAATTATAAGTTAGATTAGAATTTTAACATTGCACACGCAATGCCCTATATTAGGCACATGTTAATCAAGGTATCATGTACATCAGCAGTTCCCAAACTGGGGAACACGTACCTCAGGGGGTAAGCGAGAGGTTTTCCAGGGGGCACGCGTAAGGTTAGCTGAAAGTAAAGATGTTTTGTTCATTGTCTACTTAGACAGACAATTCTAAGACCTTTATAATGACTCCAACATCACATCTGTAGGTCCCCTAGGAGAGGAGTTATAACACCTGGAAGGTCGTCAGGTATCAAGGTCGGGTCAAAATTTGATGACTTCTATCTCTGGACAGGAAGGTTAGATTGACCTATAATTTGGTTTGTTGCATGATCTCATGAACATAAACCAACACATCAAGTTTCGTTAAAATCGAAGATGGTCATGTAAATTCTTGATTGATTTGATATGGAATGCAACAATTGGTTATGCGTGTTTCAAGAATCTTGCACCACCGTTCCGAAGAGATGCAAGTTGTGACGATATTTAAAACTTGTGCCGGTTGCTCTTTGTGTTTCAACAAGATTTGAACTGGTACAAGTTCTACTAGTAGAGTAGCTCGGTGTATAATGCCCGGTTTGGGGGCATAACGCCCACCCCGTATCGAGATATACGGCTCGACAATAAGAATTTCGAGATAGCCAAAATTTGGTTAAAACGTGATCGGAGCAAACGAAATACACACACTAATGTTTTCTGGTAAACATGTTTACTCTACAAATGAAAAAAACATTCACCATAAAAGTTATTCGATGGTCAGTAACCATAGAAAACTTAAACAATATATATATATATATATATATATATAACTAAGTTGTTTGTGTGTGTGTTGTGAATGTTGCTGATGGGTGTAATAAAATAAAATCACGTAAATAGTAATGTTTTGAATATTGAACATATGGGGCAAAAAGGCCACGTACTAGTTGTAGGTCCAAAATGCAAAGGTTCCGCAGTGCCATAGCAATCATAGATACAATTATGAAAATGATTAAATGAGTTGCAAATGTGAATCTGTGTGTAAGAGTAGTAAATATGCTAAACAAATGCACTTGTTATGTCTCAGATAAAGGACCTATTAACTAACGATTTAAGTTAAAGTTCTTAAAAAAGATTATACAAGAGCTGTGAAAGTGGTATGCAGTACCTTTCCACATCGCATGCGTGTATTAATAATACCACCGTTTTAACATGAAATCAGTAAACAAATAACTTAATGAGGCTATTTAATACATAAGATCTAGTGGTGGGCGTTTTGCCCCACCCGTGCGACAAAACGTTTTAGGACCTCCGCTAAAACAGCTATAACCTTTGTCTGTGACGTTGGGCATTAAACAACCTGGTAGATATTATTTAGCAAAGATAATGAACTAAATGAAGCATCCAGAGTTACAACCAAAAGATTTACACAGGAAACGATTTCCCGAAAAAAGTGGGCCTGATGTCTTACGTCTCTCTACATGTGCCTGTGTACACCTAGCTAAACACCTCGACACGTGGAAGGAAATGCCCTTCCACTGCCACGACTTTAGCGTATTAATATGACGATCAAACTTATGCTTTGTTCAGTTGCTAGGGGTATGTTTTGCAGTAGTAATAACTTAATAATAATGACTCGTTCTAGGCCCTGGGAGGCTATGTCCCGTTTTACAAACCGCGGTAAATAACATGATATCAACGAGCAAACTTACTTCTCATTGCCAGTGCATTACTGTTTTACTTTGTCTTCGACACACAACTCTGCGCTCTGGTACTTCGGGTTAATTCAGAAAGATATACGTTGTCGGATCCATTTGTAGAAAGAGACTGGGGAGGAAGTGACGTTGCGAGACAGATACGTCACTGCCATTATCATGGGTTGGTTGCTGAAGCACCGGCGCGCGACGCTTCGTCAAAGCATGCGTCATTAGAACAAAACCAACATTTAGCCTGTCCGACAAAGTGTTTCTAATAAAAACCTTATTGTTTAGAGTGTTTTGGTCTATATAGTTCCGTTAGTAGCGCATATATTGGGCTGGTATGTTGTAGGCGTGCAACCCGGCCCGTTGGTAGATTCTTAGTGTTTCGATTATCCCCGGTGGACATCTTGCCGGGTTTAACTTAGTTTTCGTCTATGCAATCGTAAACATAATAATACCATCTTCAAATATGTTGTATGAACGTAGCAGTTACTATAGATTGTATGCGAGCGAGTCTTTCTTGGACAGCATGGAACCTTATACACAGAGAGACATTGGGAGAGACGCAGACCTATAGCAATCTATGGTGCAGAAACCTAGACACTACGATCGCAAGAGACACAGTCGCTTGGAATATTTTAGATGCGTTGGGATATCAGAGGTGGTACCAGCGAACACGAATAGCCAGATCAGTGAGGAGACATTCAGCCCTGCATCCATCTCATATGTCATCAGACATAGAAGACGCTGGCGGTTTGGACATGTTTGTCGTATGCTAAACGAAAACCTAATAAAAATAGCTTTCAAGGAAGACTTTAATGGACACAGCAGGAGAGGATGGCCACAGAGGAGGTGGATTGACTAAGTTAGACAGGACATTGGACTCCCGCTTTTAAAGGACGAGCGGTGAGCTCTAGACATAACGAAATGGAGGGGTGTGACATCCAGGAGGATAGCGAAGGGTCAAATTGGTCTAGGAATTTAAGTCAAAGTATGTCATGCGAGTTCAACACGCTAGTCAGTTTAGCTGTACACCCTCCCATTACAACCGCGCTTCAGGATGGAGTAGTTGAACTCGGCAGACGTGAGTCAGGAACATCTTAGTACTCTGATTAAAGCATTGTTTTAGGTTTGTATGGGGTCAGCCCACTGTTGGTTTTCCCATAGGCGACCATATTAACGTTTTGTCTGATTATAAGAAAACGTGACCTAAAAATGTCTTAAACTTCTCACCTGCTGTTATCATCATCTCATTGACATGCCGATAGATTAAAAAAAATTGCATACTTCCAGCTCTCGTAAAATGCCTGTATGTGTGACACCCGTCAATATTTACAAATGGCGACAAGAATTACTCCGCAAACAGGTCACACAGGCAAATTGCTGCCAAATATCCTTCCGCTTATTCAAATCATCTAGAAATCCACCATTTTACAGACAACACCTTCTACATTCACACATGAAAATCTCCCTACTGAAATGCACTTATGTCACAGCATGTGAATTTTGTAAAAAAATCATTTCTCAAAAATACACTGCATTTTTCTTCGTGCAACGGACAGGAAGTCTAACTAGAACATGACCCCGTATGTAAACCTAGAAGAATTAATGCAAACTAACAATTTGCAACGCCATTTCACAATATCACGCTACTTATATAGGTAGACCTCTCACAGCTGACATAGTTTGAAACCCTCCCGGTGATTGGTCAATGTGCACAGAACTTTTATTTGGCGTTTATCCGACGTGACGTGTTGGTGTCTCATTTTACACAGAATGTGTACGAATAGGCAGACCAATAAAAGCCTTTTGTTTCACATTGAAACGGGAAAGTGCTTGTTCTAAGGTCATAGGCTTTGATATATTGAAATAATAACGAATAGTGAAGTCGTCATCGTGATGAGGCGGTGTCGTCAGAGCGACGAGGCGATGACGTCGCGGCAACGAGGCGACGACGTCAAGGCGACAAGACGCAAACGCCACGGTAGAGACGTCACAGCTTGCGACCTCGGGGACAGCTTTGCCTAGAGTAGCGACGCAAACGACTGACATGATACATCATACACTGAAGTGTCATTAGATAGGCATATTTATTAGTTTGTAAAATAAAATGTGCATCTGTCAAATAGGAGAAACACAATATCACGTAATGAAATTATAATTTTTCATATACACGCCCATCTACTGTCTATATCCGTTTACAGTCTTCGTAACTGCATTCAATGTCGACCCTCACTTCATGAGCGCGCTATGCATAATACGAGTGATTGACATCGACGGTAATTTGACACGAACTTACAATATGACGCTCCGTTGTTCGCACCCTTGAGAAATGACAATATTGACCCACACCAGCGCTATTGTTCCTTGTACCTACATTCAATTCTTTTCAAGTAAACATTGCATACCGGATTTACAAGTTCGTGTTGTACTAAAGTTTGGGCCAGCCAATGACTAAGTCCATTGCGGTTGAAATAATGTCGCAGGAACCATGAATCGTTGGACTGAAAGATGTCAAAGGGGTCGGTGATGAAAGGTATGAAGTTGGCCTTATTTAGTATTTGCAGCAAGAATAATGGATCATTTTAAAGTACACTTAATGAGCAAAAACAAAGTGATACATTTAAGTGTGAAATATTTGAAAACAGTTGAGAATACCCACCAGGCTAATAAACAAATGTAATTGAAATAAGTAATAATTATACAAAACAATATTATTTTTGCCTAATTTCAATGCAGGCACTAAGCGATGAGTTTGTCAGGAAAGTATATGAATTGTGTAGTCTATATTGTATACTGACGTTTAGAAAAGTCTGCTAATGGTGTCAAGTAGCCTAGGAAAGGTTGTAATAATCAACATTACTAATTCTATAAATCTGTATAGATATTAAACATAAGGGTAATATCGCAACAGTCATGTATCATCGTTGTTTTCACTGTGTATAGGTATTTTCTCAATTGCTCACTAACACCATTCAACAATCCTGGAGATGTGGGACAGGATAAGGAAAGACCTGTCCAATAAAACATTACACAGCCACTTTTTACTGACATGACGTATGACAATATTGTGTATCGTGAGTTACGATAATCTACTTAGAATCGAGCAAGCGCATGTGTGCGACTAGCTTAACGCTATCCTCTTAGACGGCTTGAACCTCGAGCGCCACACTTACATGGATTAATCTATGACCCATAGAATAGGACGTAAGTCATATATATTTTCAAAATACCCCATATATGTCCAGATGATCACCTTTTATGGGGTAAATCTGTTGTTCGGAACGTAAAAGGTAATGTGCGCGTAATACGTAAAGCGTAACCTAACAATCGCAGGAAACACGCGCGCGCGGCAAATACTTCGTGAACACTGCTCCCGTGTCATAGACCTGGCCACACGGAATAGACGCTGACACAATAATGCTTATGTTTACCCTCATGCCAATATCATAGCAATCCGAATATTATTTGACAATTCTACACTATCACGACTAGGGGCTATCGGTGGACGTGAACTTCACATTCTGTCTGACCTTCGTCATTTTGAACAAACAACGAATATCTGCAGCCGGGTTATGGTGATTATGACAATAACAATGAGTTGTATTTCCCTACGACCCCTTGCGGAGTATGAGATAATTTTTCTCTCTACAGTAAAGTTTAATAGAGCATACTGTATTCTAAAGAACATCTAGACTTATAATGTATAAATCATATTTACACTATGTAAAACATAAACAACACAATGCATACAATATTCAGTGACCTTACTGTATTAAGTATTTTCAATAATTTTATAATCAGCAGTGCAAACCAAATAATGTAAAATAGTGTAACATAAAATAAACCACGTATGTTAGTATTTGTACAAGTATTGCACAATTTGAACTAATTTACAAGTAATTATATGACTAGTAAATTAACTATAAGCAATAATGTTTCGTCTATGCAATTCACAGTTTTGACAGGAAATTGTTTAGTTACACAAACGTTGACATGATTACATTAATAAATCTGGAAAGATGTGTCAACTGTTTCACATTATGTACATTAAACAACATGTTCATTTTAAAAGAGAGATTCAAATCAATCAATCACAATCACAATACTTTATTGTCCCTTGTGAGGGAAATTCATTTGGAGTGTAGAGCAGCATATTAAGACATATAAAACAAATGTACATGCAATATACACAATGTAAAAAAAAAAAAGAGTAAAAGTAATAAAAGTTATATCGGTTAAATAAATAACTAAATTAATTAAATATGTTAAATAAGTTAAATAAATTACAACAGTTTTTAAAAAGTTAAGTTAAAGTTAAATCATCTCACACATCATCTCAGGCTCACTCAGTGTCAGACTGGCAGAGGTGGAGGGGAACGAAGGTCAGTTACTCATTCATTAGTCTTATTGACGAGGGGACAAAAGAGTTTCGAGTGCGGTTCAATTTGCAGTGAGGGAGTTGAAAGCGGCGGCCAGAAGGACGTAGTTTATAGCATGGAAACAGGGGATGTTCGGGGGCTGAGGAGACGTTCCTTCCCTTTCTCTATGCCCGTTGTCTGTATAGATCTTCTAGACTGGTCTGCTTTTTTCCCACCACCTTTCCACTAACCCTGACTGTTCGTGCCAGAGTTTTGCGATGCACGGTACTCAGGCCGCCGTACCACCCAAGAAACCCAAATGTAATAAAGCTTTCTATGTAGCATCTGTAGAAGGTTTGTAGAACATGTGTGCTGACACTGAGTGACCTGAGCTTGCGTAAGAAATACAGCATTTGCTGGCACTTTCTGTTAATTATCGCTGTATTTTCACCAAATGTGAGCTTTGCATTTGACTGATTCTAAAGAATTTTTTAATGTATTTTCATATTTCCTCTACTAGTGATGGACATACACGTACATAATGATATCTATCACCTTGGTCTCCATTGGTGCATAAGTTACACAGCCTCTGAGCATTTTCATGGAGATAACTACCAACAGAAATAGGTAATTTGTGATTTCTACAACGACATTTACATTAATTAATTCTGTCAATTGGGATCAAGTAGATTAAATACTTCTCGAGCCCTATTTCATTTTTAAATATTCTGTAATTTGAACACAACCTATTTACATGAATTTCATTTTGCCACGTTTGTCTGTTGATGTCCTTCATTACAAGTTCTAGGGTACGCTTCAACCATTTTATATTTCCATTTCCATGATCATGCCACATGTTAGATAGTCCGCATCCATCGATGATACCCTGGATTTTTAGAATCCATTTTGATTTAAAATTACCTGTGTCTTGGAGATTTCCCATCAGTCTAAACATAACATTAGATAGCTTGCTTTGTTTGCCTTCGATTACGTGTACCCAAAGGTTTATCACTATCTTTTCTACAATTGTTGTCACACTTTGTCTGCCAACTTCTCCATATACCATACAATTTGCAGTGTTCCTGCACTACAATCTGGTCAAACAATTCACATTGTACGACTATCGGTATATCTAGCTTCCTTACTATAGTTGTAAAGTTGAACATTGCACGCCTAGCTTGGTTAACTTGTTTTGTTATGGCTTTGTTAAACCGCCCATTACAGTTTAGACTGGTTCCCAAATAGATGTAGCTATTAATTATTTCTAATTTGTTTGTCTGAGTGTGATCTGACCTTTCCACGAGAGATGACAGTAACCTTTGTTTTACTAGTATTAACAGATAGGTGCCATGTTTTGGCAATAATCGCATGCAGCATTTAATGCAGCCTGTAAATCTGCAGGTGTTTCTGCCATAACAATAGTATCATCAGCAGAAAGTAAAACATACAATTTCAAGAACATTTCTACATCATCATCACTAAGGTTGTTGTGAATTTCACCAGCCAGCATGTCAAGTCCCTTATATTTACGGCTTACAGAGTGTTCAAAATCATTAAGGTAAATAGGAAATGACATAGGTGACAGGTTTTCTCCTTAAAGTACCCCGACATCACGTGAACAGAAGGTTGACAGGGCCTGGCCCTGCTTTACACATGACTTAGCGTTTTCGTACACGTTGTATACAACCTTCAACACATTACCATTAATACCACAAGAAATTAACTTAGACCACTGTGAGGATCTGTCTGCTAGATCAAATGCTTTTTATATAATTAATGAAGGCACAGTAAAGCCTTTTGCGACGAGACAATTACAATTCAACCAATGAGTGAAAACGAATATATGATCAAGGGTAGAATACCCTTCTCTGAACCCTGCCTGTTCTGCACCTATGATATTCACATCATCTAGGTATGTGGTCAGTCTCGCATTAACAGAGGCTGTAAACAACTTAATAGTGTAATGCCACGATAGTTGTCTGGGCCATTTATTGATCCCTTCATTTTTATATAGGCTTAATGATCCCAATACACCAATCGATTGGCACAATGCCAGATAATAAAACAAGGTTAAACATGTTAACAATAATGTCAACGAGTTCAATGGGGATGTTTTTTCAAGTATTAATTTATAACATTATCAATACCACACGCCTTTTTATTTTTATTTTTAAGTTTGATAATTAGTGATAGTATTTTATCTTGTGCGAAAAGTCTATTTACGTGTTCATTTATTGACTGGGTAATCTTTCTCGGGTCGAAAGGTATCTCACTAGCTGCAGTTTCACGTTCTGGTTTTTCACCGTTTTTTTCATAGTGGCTCATAAACATATCCAGTGAAATATTTCCACATTTTTATTTGCTATTACTTGCTTTATTAAGTATGTCCCGACATTCTGCAGGTTTGCTATGTTTTAGGTTGTGCAAGTTTTCATGTAATTTTTTATAGTAGCATTGGATGTTTTTTTGATAAAGCGTTTATACCCATTGGCCATATCTCTTAACTCTGCCTATGTTTCCTCCGTTTTAATTTTCTTTAGTCTACCTTTTTCTCTCAAATATTCTGTTCTCTTTATTCTACATTCTTCATTACACCAAGGTTTGTTATTATCATTGATGGTCTTTGTTGTTTTATTGCGATGCGTTATATCTGCTGATTCTTTGCAAATACCAATACTCTTTGCAGTAGTTATATAGATGTTACCTATGCCGTTCACCAGGCCATCTATTTCCCTCTGTGATAGGGAATGTAGTTAAACACTTTCTAGTTTAGCTTCCAAATTAGCAAAGTCCTATTCATTGAAATTAGTTCTGTATTCTCCTGCATTTTCTGGCTTCCATCTGGTATTGACTGGCTTATAATATTCATTGGAATTAACCGTATCATTTACAACATAATCAGCAACTCAGCTGTTATTGGATTTTCCATAAAATGTTACTGTCACCCATATGGGAGAAGGCACATCAGCCAAACATTTATAAAAAGTACCAACCTGAAAATTGATTACTTTTGGGAAAATAGAAGAGGACGCCATAGCTTAGTCAACAACACTTTCACCCGACACATTTTGATAAGTGAAGTCACCCACACCTTGGTCATTACCAAACCTTCTACTGATTATTTTCAAATCCAGATCTTTACACAATTCAATGAGTTTATAGCCATGGTTGTTTACAACTTTGTCTAGCTTGTGTCTTTATGTAACGATTCCTAGGCATTCCAATTTATGTTTTGATTCAAAAATATAATTTCTAGCTAATTCAATACCACATTCAGTTGCTACAACTTCTTCAATATAAATTAAGTCTTCTAAAGTTCTAAATATTACATTGAACCTCTGTCTTCAACCAAGGCACTCCGTCAGGTGGTTTCTTACCACGTAATTTAACAAGATTTAACAAGATTGCCATCCAGAGAATTAACTCTAGATGGCAGGTGGACAAGGAAGCCCTTTGGCTTATCGAGAGTCCAACCCTTTTATCTACATATATCCAGCCCTTCTGAGGTATGTGTCGATTTTATTTTTAAACATATTCACACTACTAGCACCCACACAATCATAAGATAATCTGTTCCATTCATTCACAGTCCTTTGTGAAAATGAGAACTTTCTCACGTCTAATCTACACTGCTCCTTTACTAATGTAACTTCATGTCCTCTAGTCTTTCTATCTTTCTTAACTGAAAAAAACATATTTCTATCAATATTTTCATAACCATTCAATATTTTAAACACTTCTATCTGATCTCCTCTCAATCTCCTGGTCTCTAGTGTTGTTAAACCACATTCTTTTAGGCGTTTTTCATAACTAAGATCCCTCAGTTTTGGTATCGTTTTAGTCGCTCTCCTCTGTACTCTTTCTAGCATATCTATGTCCTTCTTGCGGTATGGCCTCCAAGCTTGTATACAATATTCTAAATGAGGCCTAACTATTGTTTTGTACAGCGGTATTATTAGTTCTTTTTCTTTATATGCTATATTTCGCCTAATCAATCCAAGGATTTGATTTCCCTTTGAAGCTGCAATTCTACACTGCTCTGAAACCTTCATGTCAGCACTAATTGTCAGCCCTAAGTCTTTTTCTTTTACAGTAGTGCTTAGTACAGTTCCCCCCATTGTATATTCTACATATTTGTTCCCATGTCCTGTGTGGAGGCATTTACATTTCCCAAAATTGAACAACATTTGCCACTTTTCAGACCATTTGATCAACCTGTCAAGATCATCTTGTAAATGCTGTCTATCCCCATCACTTTTAATCCTTCTAAACACTTTTGTATCATCTGCAAATTTCAACACCTTGCTAGCTATATCATCGTCCAAATCGTTTATATATATTAAGAATAATATAGGTCCCAGTACTGATCCCTGTGGAACCCCACTCAAAACTGATTTCCAGTTTGAAGCCTCCCCATCAACAACTACCCGTTGTCTTCTGTCAATCAGCCATTTTTCTATCCAGTTAATTATACCATTTCCTATGCCATGGGCCTTTAGTTTAAGCAGTAATCTCTGATGTGGCACTTTGTCGAAAGCTTTTTGAAAATCTAAGTAGATGATATCTACTGGTGATCCATCATCTACCCACTTAGTGATATCTTCCAAAAAACATAACATATTTGTTAAGCATGACCTCGCTTTTAGAAACCCATGTTGAGATGGGTTTATCAAGTTATGTTTAACAAGAAAATCCACCATGTGATCTTTAATTAGTCTTTCTAATAATTTACAAATCACTGATGTTAAACTCACTGGTCTATAGTTCTCCGACTTGTTTCTCGAACCTTTTTTAAATAACGGTATAATGTTTGCTTCTTTCCATTCTAAAGGAACCACTCCCTCTTCTAATGACAAGTTGAAAACTGTTGCAAGCGGTATGCTAATTTGTTCTACAATTTCCACTAGTAGTTTGGGTGGAATACCATCCACTCCAGGTGATTTATTTTCCTTCATAGCCCTAATTTTCTTAGCTACCATTTCTGGGGTTACAATTAACTGTCTTAAATAGTCTGATTCTGCCCCCTTGAACTTAGCCTCTGGTACTGGCAGTGAACTAGTGTCTTCTCTGGTAAACACTGAACTAAAATACTCATTTAGGTCTTCTGCCATTAAGAATCCTTCTGATATTATATTTCCAGCACTATCTTCTAGAGGACCGACCTTATCCTGAACTTTCTGTTTGCTTCGAACATACGCATAAAAACTCTTGCTGTCATGTTTTATATTACAAGCTAATTTATGTTCATAGCTTCTCTTTGAATTTCTAATTTCAGATGTAGCTTGGTTTAGTGCTTCTTTATAAATGTTGTAGTCTTCGTCATTGCCAGTACGTCTATATGACTTCCACATCATTTGTTTATACTTAATTTTTCTAATGGCTTCTTTCGATAAGTATTTTTTTCTGGTCCGTTTCCCTTGTTTTTTGAAGGGAACAAATTTATCTACGATGCACTCTATTTCATTCTTTAAGATATTCCAGCATTCTGTTGCTGTCTTATTCTTCAGTGTATTATTCCAGTCTACCTTTGCTAAATGTACCTTAATGTACCTTTGCTAAATGTACCTTAATGTACCTTAGTGATAAATTATAGTGATGATCTTTAATAGCCGTTTTATTTATTACTCCAATTAAATAGAACGAGATGTAAATGTGTTTTGTGCGAATGGTATTCACTGATAGACTGCTGCAGGTGACATGTCGGCGAAAGTGGACACACCATTATACACGTTCCTGACGCCATCGGACGGGACAGGAGGCGGCGGGCAAGTGGGGCCGGGCAGCGTATGGCGTGGCTTCACCGACACGACGACATCGCACGGCGTTCCTCACGTCAGTGGAGCTGTCGGTAAGACAAATACAACTCCATGTATTTCGTCTTCCAATTGCATGTAGAGGACGGTATACTCGCGAATGAAAATTAGATAATCAGACGTTATGTTACTGGGCTCATCTACCTAGGAATCCTCGTTAGTTACTGCAAAATGGGTAATGGTTTTACATCATATTCGGTGTTCGTCTTTTATATAATACTTTATGCGATCAATGGTTATAGTGCTGTATTAATGCGTTATTAAATGTTATTCATTTCCGCTGATTTCTATCGCCAGCGTTTCCCTCAACATTCCGCCATCCACCGCCTTTTTTACATTCATTATAACACAGTCATTCCATTTTAAATCTGATCTGCTCTTTCCCTAAACATTTTGTGTCTCTGTTCTCATTTGTACAAAACCAAATGTGCTACATACTTTTGTCTACTTTGCTTATTTACAATGTTAAGCATTAGAGTAGTAATTAATTTTCTTCGAGAAAGGATTTCATTTTGTAGGCCAACATACAACGTAACACCAGGACATAGGTGTCGAAACTTGGGGAAATTGGGGAGGGGAGCTGATGCTCAACAAAACCTTCGAACTGACAAGCCTTTAGCGACTTTTTTCTCCGGGTGCTGCGTCCGGAAGTGGGGTGGTCTTGAAATTGCTTTGTTACGCCGAGAGAAATAGCGCTGGAGATTTGTTGTTGTTTTACCCTCATACAAGCTACACACAAACATCCAAATGCAACCATTTGCCAAACTATTGGGGGTTCAACCTTCCGAAACCCCCGCAACTCCGCCCCCAACGAGCAGCTAAGAAATGCCGCAATGTGCCATAATTATAATAACACAAACTTAAATAGCTGCATGTTACCTAGTACAAACTGTCCTATTATTTGGAAACCATAACACAAAGATGAAGTGGCGGTCGGGTGAAGGCGACCCTTCGCCTACAAAACTAAGTTAACTCTGTAGATATAGCAACCTACGGTCAAGTTAACACGTCCGGAACAATGGTAGGCAAATATAAACGTTGTGGGCTAACACTGACAGGTTCGACCACAAACATTTACTGTAGCTGTTAATGGATATGTCTTTGTGTGTGTGAGTGTGTGTGTGTGCGTGTGTAGGCGTGCGTGCGTGCGTGTGCAAGTGCGTGTGTTAATGTTTGTGTGTGTGCATGTGCATGTGTGAGTGTTTGTGTGTTTGTGTGTTTGTGTGTTTGTGTGTGTGTGTGTATGTGTGTGTGTGTGTGTGTGTTGTGTGTGCGTGCGTGTGCGTGTGTAAAGTTTATGGGGCGAAACCAATGAGAGAAATATGAAAATATGATTTAATTATTAATGCTTGTTAAGATACATTCAGTATTTCATGCATTTGTTTGCATTTCATGTTGAAAACGCACTACTCACAATATGTTATTTTGTGATGAGATATTATTGTTTAGTCTTATTTTAAATTAAAACACAATACTGATCTGTCATTAAAACTAGCCTATTTGCTGTATATTGCAGGAGTCGTGAAGAAATGTTTCTGGGGACTAATTACGCTAGTCTGCGTGGCAATCCTCGTCTACCATCTGACTATGTCCAGCATACAATATTTCTCGTACGACACTGACGTCAATGTACTCTTGATAACTCGTCGTCAACTGACCTTCCCTGCCGTGACGATCTGCAACCTGAACCCGGTGAAGCAGTCGGCGGTGTCCGAAAGCTCGGCGTTGAGCCAGCTCATCAACGGCGGCAAACGGAAGAGGAGGAAGAGAGATACGGATTCTGTTGATTCACCTTCTGGTAGGAATGTCAGAGCTACTGTGCGCTGTTTGTCGTGTGCGTGCGTGTGTGTGCGTGTGCGTGTGCGTGTGCGTGTCTGTATGTGCAAATGTTTTCGTCAGCTGCCTGATATTTAAAACTATGTATTGAACGTGTGTTTAGCGTTAACTATTATTGATGTCAATGTAAACATTGTGATTCAGACTGTCCAAATCGATTATTCAAGCAAGACGGCTTCTTGTATTGCTACTGGGTTCCAAGTCTGCATGACACGACCAACTATGAGAAAGCGTCTAATCTTTGCGAAACACAGGCCGGCCACTTGGCAATACTTGATTCACAAAAGAAGATTGACTACATAAGACAAACGAAACTATTGAAATCTGCCAGTACGTCCAGGTAGATGCCCATTATAATTACTGAAGAAGGAACAATAATAAACATCGACAATATCAGTATTGTGCATACCTAGGTATTAGTGGTCAAATATCACAGTGGCTGCTTGTCTTTGTTTCATAATAAAACAAAATAAAGACTGACTTGTTAGAAAGACGTATTAGCTACTTTTCAGTGTAGATGATGTACACTACGGAGCTTTTGGAACTCCCTCGGTTCCTTCATGTGACATGCTAACCCGCGTCATGAGACTTTGCTTGCTGAAATCTTACACCAACGCTTCCGAACAGCACATCATCTAGACTGTAACTGTAGCTGATACTTCTTCTATCATAAGTGTAACGGAGACTGGCATTATGTGAGATACTGAATAATTAGAACTATCTTTCTTCATTGCTCTTGCTACAAACTGGGATTAAATATACATTCATCCACTAGTATTGTGGGTTCATAATGTCAATGCATGTTTGGACCGCTCACAGTGTTACCCGTGTAACACACCTGTTGCTCTTGTGACGTTGCAGCCTCTGGGTCTGGCTACACAAGGAGGACGGACCGTTCCGGTCGACGTGGGCATGGGGAGAGAGGGGAGAGATGAAGTACAACGCCTGGGCGGAAGACTATCCCGTGGTACCCTCGATGTGCGCCTACATAAAGAACTATGCATGGCTCAGTGAGAATTGCACGTTTCCAAAACACGTGTTGTGTGAACGCAATTATGGAAAAGGTCAGTCATAGCTTCCTCTACCGGAGGGTTGCATAGGTCTTCCTCTTCCACCGTAATCTCTTGCGGAGTGGGGGTCCGTTCTGCCCTCTCGCTAATATTTTCTCAATTATCCCGACCTGCTGAAATGTTCTCCCATTCTCGGCTGTTCATTCCTGCCATTTTCAGATCGTTCGCCACACGAACGTCATTTCCGGTCTTCCATTTCAGAGTAGTAAACATATATTACATAGTATATTACATATTTCAAATTGTTGGTAGACAATGGTAGTGTTGACATATTTGAGAATCCATTTTCAACTGAATCACGCATTATTATAAAAACTGGACGGCTAAACGTGTAGACCTATTACCATATCATGTCCACCTTTGTTGGCAGTTGCAAGGAGTGTGAAACCTCGGAGGGTATGTTCTACACTAATACCTTTCCCGAAGGCTAACTCCTGCAAGCATTTCCTGAAGGGAAATATCGTCTATACCTGTGTCATGAAGTGCAATAATCGAGACATTTCATTGATACAATTGAAGATCATTTTAAAATTTGAAATAATAAATTATTATTTAACTTTCCTTCTCCCTTCTCACAGAGTCAAGCATGCCTTGTTACGGCAACATGTCATTGTTCTACGACGGCTCAAACTACACGTGTTACTACATTGCCGGACCGGAGAGCACTTACGACTCAATGCACACGGCCTGCGACGAAATGGGCGACACAATGGCGGTGATAGACACGGCGGAGAAGATGCAGCACCTCGAAGACGAGGCAATCGTCAAGGATGAATATCGGAATGAGTTAATACGTGTTCATAATATTCTTTAAAAAGAATATATTTGTTTTTTTAGGGATACAACTTGCCTTTCAAATTTAAATAGACTTTGCAATGTCCTACGATGGTTAATTAAAACCTACAATAAAGTAGCAGCATATATTGAGATAAATGGGGATTAATAAGTGTGGATTCTGGGAAACAAACTGCTCTTAAGCCATATTTCCGCATAGTTTATCGGTATGTGTGTACATATCCCTTAGTTGGATGATGCACGATACAAGGAGGAGGAAACAAAATGGTTGAGCCCAACACATCTAGAAACATGTGTACCTCAGAACCGCCGATGCGCTGCTGTTGTTTCAGGTTGTGGATATCACTGGTAGCTGTGGAGGATAATAACGCATTGGTTTGGAAATGGAACGGAACAAGGGATCTGGAAAACTACCACGCGTGGAAGGTCGGCTTCCCGAAAACACCGGACGGCTGTACCGTCGTCAGTCAAGCCGGCGTCGATCACTGGCGGAACGTCAAATGTAGCAGTAACCATTTAGCTTTGTGTGAGCGCAGGTTTGTAGGTAAGTGTCCAAAGTTAATACCTTACTGCTTACTGCTTACTGCTTACTGCTTACTGATCCCGTAACCCGCCTGGGTCGTAGGGCCGCTGTATCGATGAATGCTGCGCGAGTCGACTCCAGTCTTTGCGGTGGTGTGCTATTGTCTGGGTTTCAGCGAAGGTCTTCCCAGTCCATTCTTCAATGTTATCTGTCCATTTCTTCCTCTGTCTTCCCTATTTTTTCCCGGGCATTGTTCCTTGAAGTATTGTTTTTGAGCCTGTTTGATCGTGTTGCATGCCCATACCATCTCAGCTTCCTCTTCTTCACTGTGGTCAGAAGATCTTCGTAGTGAACCACGTGCTGAATGATGATTTTTCTGATTTGTTCATTGGCGATTTTGTTAATAGGCAGACCGCCTATTCTACAAACTTCATAGGCAAACCGTGATGGTGTGCCTAATTTATTATTATTATTGGAGCGCAGTAGCGCAGCGGTAACAGCTCCGGACTCTCGACAGAGAGAACACGGGTTAGAATCCTATGCGGCGAGGTCGAACCTTGGGCAAGTTCGTTTACTCTACATTGCTTCAGTTCACTCAGCTGTATGAATGAGTTCCTGGTTATAGACAGTCGTGGATATTTGTGTACGAGTAGTCTTCGCGCATTAATTGCAGCGTGACTGAATGCTTCCCACAGAAGTCGAGATGGTGTTCGATTGAACAGGTCTGCCAGGGAGTAAAGTGTAAAGCGCTTTGAGTAGTCCTGAGGACTGGATACTGTGCTATATAAGAACTTACCTTTAACTTTACCTTTACCTTTTATTTGCATATCACATCTGCTCGGCAGAGAAAGCATTTATTATGTTAGTACCACAGATCATTCCGTATATTTAACAATATAGATTCAATCTCAGCAGATCTCCCTGAATCGTATCAGGGGTACAGTATCATAAAAATACATATATTATATAGGTCTATAATAATAATAATGATAATAAGATAACTTCTATTGCGCCTAAATCCTTGGAAACGAAGTTCAGACGCGCATCAAAACAAAAGGATTGATCAATCTCAAAGTCCGTAAGCTGTATTCCAGTTGTCAACAGATGGGTCATGACGCTAGGGAGCTATGGTGGATAAGCAAGTTTGAAAAGATAAGTTTTTAAATGATGACTGAATTTTACAATATTGTTATCTGATCTAACACTAAGAGGGAGCATGTTCCAAAATGTTGGTGCAGCAACAGAAAAAGCCCTAGTTCCAATGTTAGTGTTGACTTTAGGAACAAAAAGTAGGTCAGAACTAGATGATCGAAGCTGGATAGGTTTTCTTACGGGAGTAAGCAGTGATTGCAAATAAGATGGCTGCTTACTGGACAGTGCCTGGTGTGTAATGAAAAAAATTGCGAGAAAAACGAGGAGATCATGTAACTACTCTTGCTAGACAACTTTGGACACGCTGAAGTTTTGTGATATCCTTGCTAGCGATATTATAAAAGAGGGAATTGCAGTTGTCGAGTCTGCTGCTAACAAGCGCTGATGCAATAGTTTTAGCAACACAAAATGATATATACCGGTGAATACAGCGAAGGTCACGAATATGATAAAAACAACAGCGACACGTTTGAGATATGTGTTGTGGAAATTGAAGTTACTATCAAAGATCACTCTTAGATTCCGCACCGAGGTTGCTGGCGTGATATACTGATTCAAAATACGCGTAGGGAAAACCCATCCAGTTTACTACGCTGCGTTGTAGTACCAATAATGATCAATTCAGTTTTATATGCATAAATATACTATAGATCAAATAGAGATGAGCTAACGTAAACTGAAACACATTCGTTACGATGGCGAGTGTGAGAGAACGTGAATTAACAACATCAGGGTCAACGAGATAATAGGGAGATCAAAAGTAAGATTTGAATTATTTTTTAATATCTATGTAATTGTTTATTTGTGTCATTTAAAGAAGTTAGAATACCAACAAAAAGTGAAGGACCATTAGTGACAAACGATATAGATTGCATATTTGGATGCATGCGTTATTATGGGGAATAGTGAAGAAATGGATGATTTTATCATCTGATTGCATACATTCAAGCAGATAAATGTATAAGCTACAATTGCCATATATAACATAAGCGTACCAACAGGTGAATCAGTGTTTGTCATGCAATACGCCAACGGCTTCATAGGCATTTCGTCCTCTCTGGTTTTACTTTATATGTGAAATATTCTTCAAACTTACAGCTCCTAGACTGGACACCGAGAATAGCTTGTATCCAAAACGCCGGCCGCTGACGGAAGATTTCGCCAAGGCAAATAGAATGATGGAGATTGTTGCTGACCTGCCGGCTAACAGCAAACAAAAGATGGGATATTCAGATCTCGAGCTCATATTGGACTGCGAGTTTGCAGGCTCGAAGTGTTACATGAGGTATACGTTATGCTAGAGTCGCACCATTGCAATCGCAGTCTCGAAACACGGAGAGCAATACCACCAACCATCAGACTACAACATGATTAGAAGTCCGCCCTTACGCGCGAACACACAAACACACACGCACGCACACACACATACACACACACACACACACACACACACACACACACACACACACACACACACACACACACACACACACACACACACACCCACCCACCCACACACACACACACACACACACACACACACACACACACACACACACACACACACACACACACACACACACACACACACACACACACACACACACACACACACACACACACACACACACACACACCCACCCACACACACACCCACACACACAGTCACACACACAGTCACACACACACACACACACACACACACACACACACACACACACACACACACACACACACACACACACACACACACACACACACACACACACACACACACACACACACACGCACACACGAACACACACACCCACACACGCACAAGATACATAGTCGAACAAGATGGTAATCAAGATAAATAAAACAGGAAGGACGTCATGTTATACGATGACGGTCATGTTAGATAGAGGAGCGAATACGTTGCATGGAAAGACAGACTGTTTACAATGGTCTTGGCTACATCCGCTTTTCACCAGCGACCATGCCAATTTATCGCCGTACTATCTAGCATCTGTGCGAATGTAGTGTGCATTTTTAAATAAATAAATTACTGTCAAACATACTTCAGAAGAATGATACGTACAAGAAACAATCATTATGTTGTGTTTGCAGTGACTTCGCGACATTCTACGACGCACAACACGGCAATTGTTACATCTTCAACTCGGAGTGGAACAAGACGCAGCCAACGCGAGTACAGGAGTTAACAGGAACAAGATACGGTGAGCAATGTTGTGAAATGACATCTATATTATGCGAAACATGATCAATTATATCTGAAGAATATTGGGAATTCCTTTAAACATGGCTGTGGAAATCTGCAAACAACCTCAGATGCCTAGCTTTGTGTTGGCAAAACATACTGGACTCATATCGGTGCATAAATAAAAAAGTCAAGCAACCAATATCATTACGCATTGGCGGGTTGCGGTTTGCTTGTTACCAAAGGTTATGCCAACAATCAATCGCTTCAGAGGCATCGTGTAACGAACGAAACTAGTGACTAATGTATGTTGACGATGTTGTAGATATCAGATCCGGGCAGCATGGTGGGATTGTCTTGGTAGTGACGTTATGTTCGTGAAAAAACAAGGGAATTGGTTCAGAAAGAAATACTTATCGAAAGAAGCCATTAGAAAAATTAAGTACAAACAAAGGATATGGAAATCATATAGACGTACTGGAAATGACGAAGACTACAACATTTATAAAGAAGCACTAAACCAAGCTACAACTGAAATAAAAAATTCGAAGAGAAGCTACGAACAAAAATTAGCTTGAACTATAAAACAAGGACAGCAAGAGTTGTTATGCATATGTTCGGAGCAAACAGAAAGTTCAGGGTAAGGTCGGTCCTCTACAAGATACTGCTGGAAATATAATATCAGAGGTATTCTTAATGGCAGAAGACCTGATTTAGTATTTTAGTTCAGTGTTTATCAGTGAAGATATTAGTTCACTGCCAGTACCAAAAACTAAGTTCAAGGGGGCAGAATCATACTATTTAGGACAGTTAATTGTAACCCCGGAATTGGTAGCTAAGAAAATAAGGGCCATGAAGGATAATAAATCACCTGGAGTGGATGGGATTCCGCCCCAACTAATATTGGAAATTGTAAAACCAATTAGCGTACCGCTTGCAACAGTTTTCAACGTGTCATTAGAAAAGGGAGAGGTTCCTTTAGACTGTACCGTTATTTATAAAACATTCCAGAAACAAGTCAGATAACTACAGACCAGTGAGTTTAACGTCAGTGATTTGCAAAATATTAGAAAGACTAATTAAAGATCACATGGTGGATTTTCTTGTTAAACATAACTTGGATTAACATGGGTTTCTTAAAAGCGAGGTGATGCTTAACAAATATGTTATGTTTTTTTGGAAGATATCACAAAGTGGGTAGGCGAGGGATCACCAATTTTCAGAAAGCTTTCGACAAAGTGCCACATCAAAGGTTACTGCTTAAACTAAAGGCCCATGGCATAGGAAATGGTTTAATTCACTGGATAGAAAAATGGCTAATTGACAGAAGACAACGGGTAGTAATTGATGGGGAAGCTTCAAACTGGAAATCAGTTTTGAGTGGGGTACCACAGGGATCAGTACTGGGACCTATATTATTCTTACTATGTATCAACGATTTGGACGATGATTTAACAAGCAAGGTGTTAAAATGGATGATACAAGGTGTTTAGAAGGATTAAAAGTGATGGAGATAGACAGCATGTACAAGACGATCTTGACAGTTTGATCAAATAGTCTGAAAACTGTTGTTCAATTTTGAAAAATGTAAATGCCTCCACACAGGACATGGGAACGAAGATGTACAATATACAGTGGGGGTTACTGTACTAAATACTACTGTATAAAAAGGATTTAGGGTAATCATTAGTGCTGATATGAAGGTTTCTGAGCAGTGCGGAATTGCAGCTTCAATGGGAAATCAAATTATTTAAACAGGCGAAATCACATCTACTACGGGTCAATTCCTCGAAGCAGCTGTCCAAGTCTCTCCGTTTGAAATCGTCGTAGTTTGTTACCTACACTCATCTGCGTGATATCAAGTAGTGTCATTGGAAAGTCGAATGTCTGCTGTTTACCATGTTCAAACAGCTACATCGTATATCTTCCGCATTGTGAGTAAAACACATTGATCCATCTACCATTGGTTATATCGCCCACCTGGCATTGCCAAACCGCGGGAACGTCAATAAACAGCTGTGTGGGTGGTCAGCTAAACCGGTCACGCTTGACGAGCCCTGTCAAAACTGTGCAACTGACCAAGAAGGTGCATTGTCGTAGTGTCTTGATGTACTGTAGAAACTACAGGTGATAGTATGCGCCAGCCGTACGTGCGGTCGTCGCACCACGCCTGACTGCGTGAGAGAACTACGCCACAACGTCTGCATCAGTAACACGGTGGTGATGCACACCTGAAATATGTTTACTCTCTACGAACTAACAATACACTATACAGACACTTGTCAACGCCCTGGTGACAAAATTGTTTAGAAGAACTAAACGTGATGGAGATAGACATCATTTACAAGACGGTCTTGACAGGTTGATAAAATGGTCTGAAAAATGGCAAATGTTGTTGAATTTTGGGACATGTAAATGCCTCCATACAGGACATGGGAATGAAGATGTACAATATACAATGGGAGGTTATGTACTAAGTACTACTGTAAAAGAAAAAGGCTTAGGGTTAACCAGTAGTGCTGATATGAAGGGTTTCTGAGCAGTGCGGTATTGCCGCTTCAAAGGGAAACAAATCCTTGGATTAATTAGGCGAAACATAACGTATAAGGAAAAAGACCTAATAATACCGCTGTACAAAACAATAGTTAGGCATCATTTAGAATATTGTATTCAAGCGTTGAGGCCATATCGCAGGAATGACATATATGCTAGAAAGAGTACAGAGGAGAGCAACTAAAATGATACAAAAACTGAGGGATCTTAGTTACCAAATACGCCTTAAAAATGTGGTTTAACAACACTAGAGACCAGGATATTGAGAGGGAATCAGACAGAAGTGTTTAAAATATAGAATGGTTATGAATGGATAGAAATATTTTTTGTCAGTTAAGAAAGATAGAAGGACCAGAGGACATGAAATTACATTAGCAAAGGAGCAGTGTAGATTATATATTAGAAAGTTCTCATTCTCACAAAGGACTGTAAATTAATGGAACAGATTATCTCCTGATTGTGTTGGTGCTAATAGCGTGACTATGTTTAAACATAAAATTGACACATACCACAAAAGGGCGGGATACTCGTAAATAAAATGTATTGGACTCTCAGTAAGCCAAAAGGCTTCCTTGTCCACCTGCCATCTAGAATTAATTTTGTTGTCGATGACAACCTTGTTAAATCTTGTTAAACATCATATTAAGTAATCCATTATACGGTCAGTGGTCAATGTAGCAGGAGATTCGTGACACACCCCGCCATTCTATTTCTCTTAGGGTTGAGTTTGATACTGAACATCGGGCAAGACGATTACGTGAAGGACATCGAAGGTTCAGCTGGGGCCCGTGTCGTCGTTCACCCACAAGGTCGAATGCCCTTCCCGAAGGACGAGGGCGTCTCTGCAGCCCCAGGGCAGTTGAGTATCATTGGCATCCGTCAGGTGAGCAATGTACAATGTCAATAAATGTTGCAGTCATTTAAGTTTTTATTCGTTATCATGTTTTTATTTCAGGGAATAATACATATAGAAAGAATCATCATCTACAATGCATTATACGGAACTGATCGTAGTTCGACGTAAAGAAGAAGTCGCCGTGATATATTTTTTAAGTAAAGCATTATTTGTTGTAAAATTTATTTATTGTGAACATTTGTTTTTTAATAAATAGCAGAGTGCCACATCTGTTGGGATATGGTTCAATTCGGCATACACATACACGCATGCGACACGCACGCACGCACACGCACACGCAGACACACACACACACACACACACACACACACACACACACACACACACACACAACAACAACAACAACAACAACAACAACACAACAACAACAACAATGGTACAACATCACGTGCATTCGAGAACACCCACTTCGAACAAAAATGGTCACAAAGTTATATTTACTTTCAAAAGGCTATCACACAATCTGGTGCAATTGCATATTTAAACACGATGTCACTTTTTTAAATATAAATAGCAAACTCACATAACAAACAGGTAACTTGACAGCTGTGCAGTAAAGGATGCAGCAAACTCACATAACAAACAGGTAACTTGACAGCTGTGCAGTAAAGGATGCAGCAAACTCACATAACAAACAGGTAACTTGACAGCTGTGCAGTAAAGGATGCAGCAAACTCACATAACAAACAGGTAACTTGACAGCTGTGCAGTAAAGGATGCAGCAAACTCACATAACAAACAGGTAACTTGACAGCTGTGCAGTAAAGGATGCAGCAAACTCACATAACAAACAGGTAACTTGACAGCTGTGCAGTAAAGGATGCAGCAAACTCACATAACAAACAGGTAACTTGACAGCTGTGCAGTAAAGGATGCAGCAAACTCACATAACAAACAGGTAACTTGACAGCTGTGCAGTAAAGGATGCAGCAAACTCACATAACAAACAGGTAACTTGACAGCTGTGCAGTAAAGGATGCAGCAAACTCACATAACAAACAGGTAACTTGACAGCTGTGCAGTAAAGGATGCAGCAAACTCACATAACAAACAGGTAACTTGACAGCTGTGCAGTAAAGGATGCAGCAAACTCACATAACAAACAGGTAACTTGACAGCTGTGCAGTAAAGGATGCAGCAAACTCACATAACAAACAGGTAACTTGACAGCTGTGCAGTAAAGGATGCAGCAAACTCACATAACAAACAGGTAACTTGACAGCTGTGCAGTAAAGGATGCAGCAAACTCACATAACAAACAGGTAACTTGACAGCTGTGCAGTAAAGGATGCAGCAAACTCACATAACAAACAGGTAACTTGACAGCTGTGTAGTAAAGGATGCAGCAAACTCACATAACAAACAGGTAACTTGACAGCTGTGCAGTAAAGGATGCAGCACTCGCACATTAATAGGCCTACCACGTCTTCTATTGCAGTTCAATGTGTTCCGTTTACCGGAGCCGTACGGCAACTGCACGGACACGACGGAACGGAACATCAAGAGGAGCGTATTCGAGGAGGTCTACCCCGTCCGATACAGCATCTCGGTACGTCGATTAGCAGCTGTTATAAAGCACATATACTCAATTCATTGACTAAATTATTACTGTTAGGCTGCATTTAACGGCAACTGTGGTATTATTATACGGCAGCACCTTGTCCGACGTGCAATGCTTCTTTGCCCATCTAATAGTCCAGGAGGTTTAGGCCAAAATACATGGAAACCTAACAGTCCATAATATTAATAAGCTTATTTTTACACCACAGATACATGGAAGTGTCTGAAATAACATACTAACAGTCCTCAGGAATCCTCCTTTGGTTATCCGCAAAATTCAAGATGGCGTCCGAAATTGCGGAAAATCGAAAGAATACAGCAGTATTCTTCTCAATCTTTAGGAATATAAGGCACATATGTATATATCTAGGATGGGGTTTTCAATCATTCTATATCCAATGACATTTCACATTCTCTGACAATCGCATCCGCCATTTCAAATATGGCATTCGTTAATGCGAATGTCGTCACATCTAAGTAAATACGTCACGCAGAGCAATCAATTGTATATGTGTGTATAGTTTTGCGGACAACGATTTCAAAAACGTCAAATTAACCTTCGTCGTCAATGATGTATTCGTCATTTTTATGAACTGCGCAGGACAAAGCCTATTATTGCCGTATCTTAAGAACGACGTAACCTACAGCCACACAGTTAACACTGAAATATAGTTTTGTAGGTACGACGATTTCAAATATATTGCTTTTGACTTTCGCCGACAATCATATATCCGCCATTTTTAAAGATGACTCCCGTACGCAGCACCCCGCTGATGAGTTCTTCATGGTTCTTTATCCACAGAAATTCCTTTGCTTTGGAGTACAAAGCGTCAGCAAGTGAATGAACTACATGGGACTGATTCAACAGCTTTATAAGAAACTGTCCATAGTGTGTCGCATTTATGGGCTGGAGCGTGTAACGAGGGACGTTTTATGACAGTTATCACCGGAAATTTGATTAAAAAACTTGGCATTCCATCCAGTCCAAGCTGGCATATGCTGGTCCTCGGATGAGACGATCCTAGACGCAAGCCAACCACAGTTTAGTACAAAATCCTTTGCAGGTGCAGTAATTCCACCCAGTAACTACTTTGCACGCCCTATAGTATTGACACAAGTATATAAAGGGCGCGGACCATGCATACACACGTGCATCATCTAGTGGAGATCTGCGTCTCCTTTAATGGAACTGTATCGGTTGGATTTGGTTTCTGGAAGAGGGGAAATTTCTGGCCTATGAGCATCTCCGCATCTTTGATACACAGCCACATTAGAAGCATGTGTAGTATACATATCAAGCAACGATTTTTATTGAGAGTCGATGGTATTGGATACATAAAGAATAAACGATTTAGGATATATGCCAGGCGGTATTATCGTACCTTCTCGTCGCTGACTAAGTTGGTTTTGAGCAGTGCCATTATCAGTGGGTCTGATTTCTTCATAAGAAATACGTCGTGCAAAGTGTAGTACGTTCGATAGAGGAGGAGATAGAGAGAGAAAGATAGAGAGAGTGTGTGAGTGAGTGAGTGAGTGACTGATTGAGTGACTGAGAGACTGAGTGACTGAGTGACTGAGTGACTGAGAGACTGAGTGACTGCGTGACTGAGTAACTGAGTGACTTTAATGTGTTATTTCAGACACGACCAGGGATGTGCGGTGCAAAAATCAGGTTGTTATTATTAGTAACTCGTTATGTCTAGGAAATCCGACGCATTGTAAAAAATGATGGTGTACAAAATCTATCCAGGTATTCCGGCAAAGGAGTTAGACTACAAACATGAATTTTAGGGTCAGACCTAAAAGTCGAAACCGAATATACGAATTGATATTGTGACAGAAAAGCTCTCTGTTGCATACAAGTGGAACACACGTAATACTTATTTTTGGATGTCACAACGTGGGGCCAAATCGTCATTACTAAAACACAGCAAAAGGGGTTTTAATGTCATGAAAGTACAAATTAGTTTGATCACCAGATTCAAAATAGTGCACGTTGCATTTTCGTCGGCGCAGGCCTGCTACGCCACGTGTTACCAAAGCTACGTCATCGAGCGCTGTGGTTGCGCCGACTCGCAGTATCCGATGGACGGCGCTGCGTTCGACTACAAGCGAGTCTCGGCCTGTAGATCAAATGACATCACTGAAGGTAAGGTGTGAAATATCCGAATTACTGAACTTCACTACAAAGCATAGAAACTTGTACAAATAATGTAATCATGTCGCACTGCGTACCTATCTCTCTATGTGTTCACAATCTTATTATTCCGTTATAACGTCTCCCGTAGACATCGATAACCAGCGTTTAGTGTACACAACATTAATCCATGTAAATTACACGTACGGTTAGTCGATCTCATTTGATGATCTCCGACTGAAGTTAGCCTCAAATGCTTCCTGGGTTGAGTGAAGACGCCGTTTAACAGTCGCCTGTTTGTACGAAGACACCGCCATCCTTCACATTCGTTAGCATTTGTACTGTTCACCCCTTTCAATGAGCGTCCTTCATGTTGTGGACATGGATGACGGCGAGTTCATATGCTATACAAGCGTCATCATATATGTATTGCAGACACGTGTAGGTACCATGTGCGGATCGACTATACCTACAACAGACTGGACTGCGTGTGTCCGCTGCCTTGCGAGTGAGTACATGTCACGTAACCACACTCTCATTGCGTAGCTGCGTCAAAATGCATTGAATGTACGTACAATCTTGCGAGCTCCTGCTATAATCTATGACGTCAGACCTGCACTATTATGTATGCCCTATAGCATAGACAGTGGTCTGGTGCGACAGTAAAATTACTCACAGCAGAATTGTACATGGACGTTCGTTCTTGTTGATATTCACTCAATCACGCATTTTTCACAAACCATTTGATACACGACGGCGATTCTGTTGCAACTAGTACAAATCTAGCAATTGAAATACATCTTCTAGTCGTACATATGATGATAACTGGTTCAATAATTTCAATAGTAATATAAGTTGTAAACCAACTGAATAGGACTAGTAAAATTTAAGATGTTGTTGTACGGATTTGTGTGGTTCACGATTCCTAATCCGAATACCGTTTAACTATCTGCAGGGAGACGGGCTATACGTATCAAACATCCAGTTCTATCTGGCCGGCTGATGTACACAAGGTGAGAACGAATACTGAAAATGTGCACACACAGACGCACATGTTCATAAACGCGCGTGCTAACATGCGTGCTTTTATACCTGGTTAATATATACTTTATTTCAATTATAGTATTAATAGTATATACTAACTTATTTTTGTAATCAAATTATGCCAAAACAATATAGAATTAATAAAAATATTATATATATTGGAACAGCGAAACTTTGATTTGCCATTATTAATGTGAAACTGTGAAACATTTGATACGTAGTAGGCTTAAAGCAATTCTATGATAATTTTAATATATTTATGATATACACAGCTATTCGTTAATTCTGTTAATATGGTTCATTCATGTAACTATGTGCAATTATTTTATTAGAGTTATGTTTTATTAATCACAAATGATCATGACAAATTATCTAGACGCAAGCATTCACGATCCATATAAAGCAGCTCAGCAATATTTTGTGCAGTCCGTCAGACTTCTGTTACCACCGGTGTGTTTTATGGGGCAAGAAAAACATCCAACTTATGTTTATGTTAAGGATTCAACAACGAAAAGAAGGAAAGTGAAGGGACAATCTGTATATTAAACAGAGAGTGAATGTAGCGGCAGCCTATGTCAAATGGATTGATTTAAAAGTGTGCTGCGAACGCGTGCAGGTTTATAAACGGGCTGCATAATTAACCATCCACTTGGCAACAAGCTCAACATGATTCGTGTAAACACAATTTTTTATCGGCTGCTTTGCGCATCTAAGACTACAATTACGTATGTAATGCAAGAAATCAGTGGCAGAGAATGTACTTACGGTAGCATGTCACGTTTTGTTACAGAACATATCGAATGTGTTATTAACATACATAAAAGTGCTTTAAGTGGTAAAAATAGTCATAATTTTCTTGAACGTTTGGCTGCTCAGGAATTTGTGAAACGAAAGTTGGCCACAAAGATCGCGAGGTATTTCGGCAACACGACGAATGACGCGAAGTTGTGGAGAAATCTGCTGAAGGTGAAAGTATATTTTGAAGACTTCAACTACGAGAAGATCGAAGAGACTCAGTCATACTCGGTAATATAACTTCAATTCGTATTCATATATTGGTCGCTTCACTGTGAATATATAGTTATGCATGTGGCTAGAATTTTGTCGCGTTTGGATGGGTCGTAGGTATTCGGTTGGTCTTGCACTGGGTTTGGTTTCTAGATTAGCCTTTATTGCGGTTGTGAAGTCTAAGAAGATTAGACGCTGCTATAGTTAAATAGACATGTGAATTTGTTCACGCCGGCTGAATTTAACATGCCGAATGAGTCGACTGAGTGACTGCGTGAGTCAATTGAGTGAGTTGGCTGAGTAAGTCGATGGGGTGAGTCAACTGAATGAGTCGAATGATTTAGTCAACTGAGTGAGTCGACTAAGTGAGTTAACTGAGTGAGTCGAATGAGTGAGTTGAGTGAGTGAGTGAGTCAACTGAGTGAGTCGACTAAGTGAGTCGACTGAGTGAGTCAACGGAGTGAGGCAAATGAATGAGTCAACTGAGTGAGTTAACTGAGTGAGTCGACTGAGTGTATCGATGGGGTGAGTCCACTGAATGAGTCGGAGTGATTTAGTCAACTGAGTGAGTTGACTGAGTGAGTTAACTGATTGAGTCGACTGGGTGAGTTGTCTGAGTGAGTCGAGTGAAGGAGTCAACTGGGTGTGTCGACTGAGTGAATTGACTGAGTGAATCAACTGAGTGAGTCAACTGGGTTAGTCGACTGAGTGAGTCCTCTGAGTAAGTCGACTGATTGTTTGCGGACTAACTGTTGTGTGCATTTGTCCCATAATTTGTTGCTGCTCTCATCGCCGACCGACGTCAACATACATGGTCAACGAGTCATCAACTACTACTCGCGCCAATTAACTTAGCCAAACAAAACGTCTATTGTTAAGTGGTGTTTGGTCTTCCCAGTTTTACGACAGTCCGGGATGAAGTTGATGATCTCATATAAGTCTAGGCAAACTGTGATTTACTCGGTTATTACAATGGCTACACGAATTGATATTTATTTTGTATAAACACTGGTTGGATAAGGATGTATTTATAAAGATGTATCATCAGATCTTTATTAAGTGTACGAAAGGCAGAAGACAGTATTGTCAGCAAGCATTTCCATGTTTCTACAGCAGGAACGTTTATTTTCAATAATATGTCAATTTCACAGGATTTACAAGACACATCAATAGCACACGCCTGTGATAATTGGTAAAGCTTTCTAGCGATCCTAGTGGTTTATTAGTTTGCTTGTGCAGCGCAGGGGCGTAGGGACAAGAGCTTCGGACTCTCAATCAAGAGATTCACAGTTCGAATCCACTTGCTGGCGTATCAAAAATTGGAAGTTATTTTACTCCACGTTGCTCCCGTTAGTTCAGTTGTATAAATTTGTACGTGTATGTACGAACAGTCTTCATGAATCAACTGCGTGTCTGAGAGATGGATGGTATTCGATTGAAAAGGTCTGCCAGGGGGTTACGTGAAAGCGCTTTGGGCAACCTTATGAACAGGATACGGCGCTATATAAAAAAGACTAGTTCTTTGTAGTATCCAGAACTCACGACTGCTCAAAGCGCTCTACGCTTTACTCTCTGGCCGACTTGTTCAATCGAACATTATATCGACTTCTCTGGGAAGCATCCAGACACGCTGCAATTAATGCGCGAAAACTATTCGTACACAAATATTCACCACTGTCTATAGCCAGGTACTCATTCGTATAGCTGATTGAACTGGAGCAACGTAGAGTGAATGAACTTGCCCAAGGTTCGACACCGCAGCACAGGATTCGAACTCGGGTTCTCTCGATCGAGAGTCCGAATCTCTAGGCAATGCACCACCGCTCTCCACGTAAGAACATACCTTGTTCATTGTCTGCAGGAGGTGAGTTTCGCCTCAGACATCGGGGGCATCTTGGGCCTGTGGATCGGCTGTTCCGTCCTTAGTCTCTTCGAGTTCCTCGAACTGTCCATGGACTTTGGCATGCTCGCCGTTATGGGACTGTTCCGGAGACGACGCATCGGAAAGGTTGATTCAGAGACGCCATCAGCGAAACCAAATGGAAACAGTCCGCCGCCACTCCGCAAGAACCTTGAGGTACGGATCAATTAGTAGTCTAATTGCGCAATAGTTCTTGTGAATGACGTGAACCAGAAACCCACTTTGTCATATTAAACGACATTCGTCAGAATTGTCCATTAGCACACTGCGGCTCTTGTTATCACATGTAACAATCAAATTTCCTGTGTAGGAATATTGCCTTCCTTCTCAAGACGGCGTTGTCAGTGTAACTGACGTCACTGTAGGATGACGTCATCATAACCAAGGAGCCTCTATTTTACCTATCACAATTCAAATAATTAAATAATTAAATTTGCAAACAAATCACGTAGAAACGTTGCAATTATTTATTGAGCCAACTGAACTTCGTCGTGTTTCATCAGAATAATCGTCAGGCTGTACTACTTGTTATATAATTAAAATATTGCGGTTATCATTGAAAATGTTGAGCAATGGTAATGCAAAGAACTGCATTTTTTGCACGCGTATGGTCTGGCTTAGCGCAACTCCAGAATGGCGGACGAACTGCTTACGTACTTTCCTCGAACAATGTAGATAGCGCGCGCTGCACCGTCTTGTATTGATATACGGTCTTTGATCATAACCGCGTGGAAAGCTTTGACGTTAAATAAGAGAGCGGCTAGCTGAAGGCAAAGCATTTAAATTGCCAAGCATAGTCACCTGCGCAGAGCCCTCTGTTATTCAGGTGTGAATGTAATGCTATTGTATACGCTACCAGTTCAAATTCAAAATGGCGTATCGCAGAGTGTCTATGCTTGGTTATTTAAATGCTTTGCTGTAGGTTTAGGCGATTTTTGAAAGTTGAATCTTAATGGTAATAGGCCGCAAGTTGAACTCGTTTTTCGTTTAGTCCCGTTCCGACCTCTCGGGGACTAAGAAATAAACATTGATAATCAGAGTACGCGATATGTTGCACCTCCAAGAAAAGGTTTAACACAACATTTATGCTAGTTTAAAAGTTTAACTCGCGTTTATATTGAACTATTTTGTTTCGTTCACGAGGAGTAATTTTGAATCTGGACCAATCCCACGGCTCGGTTGCGTCATCTGACGTAAACATGGCTGCCCCCCAAGGCGAAAGGAATATTGTTGTCTCGTCCTAAGGAAACCTAGTTTCATGGGCTTTCTATATTTCGCATACGTCGCAAATTCCACCACGCAATCGATTACACCTATAGATATCGTGGATGTCAACATACATGGCTGAATTTGGAAATTGGACGGTGAGAATCATGACCAGATACTTCTGCCTGCAAGTGCAACTCAAAATCAGCGACACGGCCACGCCCACACACTGACACACACACAAATTTGGCGTCTGATCAACGATATTTCATAATGTAGACTTCACCAACATTCATACAAAGCACTTCTGCCATTAACTTTACCCTTTGTGTAAGTAAAACTTTTGAACTAGACTGTGTTGTTATTGTGAATTTAAACACTTAATTTGGCAAGAATCGTCATTGTTACATTGGCGTTGTGTGGTTGTGTATGCAAAGTTCATGCATCGTCCAATTCGGTTGCCCTTTGCCTTTTGGTATTTTGTCGTGTTTTCTCTATTATTTGAATGCTTTGTGAAAAGTTATGTTGAACAGTCAACTACAATTGACAATGAACCTGGTGAAACCTCTGTGAAAATGTTTATACTCCGAAACGGCTCGAACTAATCAATAAAAATCACTTGTTATTTCTCATTGTCCCGATTGATTGATCGACGCCTCTGTTGTTCTTATCCCCGCTTCAGATGTTGTTCTTATCAACGCTTCAGATACGTGTTTTCTCCGTCTGTGTGACGTCATACCAACAAGTTGTATTCCTGCCTATGTATACGGTGTGGCTAACATGCTGATGGCGGTGTGTCCGTTCTGGTAATTTAACTTTTGGATATATATATGCAAGTATGTACGTACAAATGTATGTATGTATGTGTGTGTTTGTGTACGTATGTATGTATGTATGTATTTTCATGGTTGTGTGTGTATGTATGTGTATATACAAGTATTTGTGTATGTATGTATGTGTGTGTGTATATGTGTGTGTGTGTGTGTGTGTGTGTGTGTGTGTGTGTGTGTGTATGTGTGTGTGTGTATGTATGTATGTATGTATGTAAATATGTATGTATGTATGAATGTATGGATGTATGCAATATTATATTATATCAATTAACTCAAACACAATACATACGTAACACTACATTTGATTTAACTATATTGCAGTAACCTTACAGAATACTTGTTGTGGTTACTGCAATATATACAACCGTACACGATTTGTTTCTATATCTTCTGCATTTCAATTATTACCAGGAAGTACTGTCCATGTAAATTAAGTATTTACTGATTGATAACAACGCATGTTGTCTTTGAGTGATTATAATAAAACAACGTTTTTCGTTTGGATAAACGTCAGGTAAGGGATGCAGAGAATGGATTCGCAAGACAGCCATCCTCTAACGACGACGGGCAGAGGAAACTACCCGGCCACAGAAATGCTACGTCCCGTAGAAGCGAAGTACACAGTACTACCAACTCAGGGGAACGAAAACATCGCGGCCCCATTAGTCTTGTATAAGCTTACCGGGTGTTTCCTTGGAATCGCAGATATATAATAGATTGTGTGAACATGTATATAAGGCGACGACATAATATGACAATAGTATTGTGTTTACTTGTTAGGCTACACGTATATATGTAATTTGGTAAACTATTAAATATTAGTATATTGGCATAACATCAATTGTATTGCTAACGTTGTTTTTATCAATACCAAAAATAGTATTTGTTGTATTGAATACGCATTGATATATATGTTTCTGTTGTTTTTTGGTTATAACAACAATATTATTACTATTAGCTACTGTCTGGCTAAATCAACGAAGGTCAGGAACAATCATTCTACAGGATCATGTATAAATGAGAAGCTTTTGGTGTTTTCCTCTCTTTCCTGATTCGATGATGAATTAAGCGCTGCTCACTAGAGTTCTTGCGATTCTGATGTTTGGCTATGTTTCGGAGTTACTTTCTTGATTCGCCACTTATCTGAGATATATGAAAACTTAAACTTTTAGATCCCCACTCGCCTGCAAACGTGAGGACACCCGCTTCCCCAACCGCCAAGTAACGTCATTTATCTTTAACAACGCCTGGAAGTCAAATTGCAACGCGAGCAAACGAATACAAAAAATACAAAGTTAAATACAAAACACTAAGTGCATCCGTACTTCGATGATTTCGTACTTGCGCTGCGGGGATTCGGTGCGCGTGTCTTGATACATCCTGGGGTGTAAAGGGTTAAAAGTGGTTAGCGACTCACCAGAGAGCGCCACTGAGCACGGGTTCAATGTAAAATAATATTGATAGATTATGCCCTTGCTTTGTCACTCTATGGTGGGTTTAAGATAGTAATAGATGAATACATTTAATATAGCTTTGCACAGATGTGGAAAGAAATATTACGTTTAATACGTGTGTATTTATACGTAGATCAACAAGCCTACACGAAAGCTCGTACACGTCAACAGAGCCGATATTATGAAAATAAAAGCTGTAGTTAAAGCAAATATGTTGTCGAGTTCGTTTACAATTAATCGAACGAGACTCTACGCCTATGTTTTGAGGTTTGTACATTCATTGTCACTTATACCGTTCCTCTTGTTTGAACTCTCTCTGTCCTTCTGATCCCCTGCGTATAACCGCCATCCTTCTTCGGCCGCGAGATGTGCCACCGATCACTTCATATACCGACCAAGACACCCATCACACGACCACATGATGTGCCACCGATCACTTCACTTACCGACCAAGATACTCACCACTCGACCACGTGATGTGCCACCGATCACTTCATATACCGACCAAGACACCCATCACACGACCACGTGATGTGCCACCGATCACTTCACTTACCGACCAAGACACCCATCACACGACCACATGATGTGCCACCGATCACTTCATATACCGACCAAGACACCCATCACACGACCACGTGATGTGCCACCGATCACTTCACTTACCGACCAAGACACCCATCACACGACCACATGATGTGCCACCGATCACTTCATATACCGACCAAGATACCCACCACTCGACCACGTGATGTGCCACCGATCACTTCACTTACCGACCAAGATACCCACCACTCGACCACGTGATGTGCCACCGATCACTTCACTTACCGACCAAGATACCCACCACTCGACCACGTGATGTGCCACCGATCACTTCATTTGCCGACCAAGACACCCACCACGCGACGGCGAGATGTGCCACCGATCACTTCACTTACCGACCAAGATACCCACCACTCGACCACGTGATGTGCCACCGATCACTTCATTTGCCGACCAAGACACCCACCACGCGACGGCGAGATGTGCCACCGATCACTTCACTTACCGACCAAGACACGCACCCCACGACCACGAGATGTGCCACCGATCACTGCACTTACCGACCAAGACACCCACCCCACGACCACGAGATGTGCCACCGATCACTTCACTTACCGACCAAGACACCCACCACACGCCACACGACCACGTGATATGCCACCGATCACTGCACCTACCGACCAAGACACCCACCCCACGAAAACGTGATGTGCCACCGATCACTTCACTTACCGATCAAGTCACTAAATTATCTAAAACACATTATTATTATTATAAACAGCAAGAGTACATTTTCGTATTTTTTTTTAATATGTATAGCTCGGTGCCAGGTATGTTTATAATTAAAACATAACTGCCGATCGATCATGTAGTTCTAATTTACTTTTTGTTCCTAGAGTCACTACCAATATTAGATCCAGGGCATTTTCTGTTGCTGCCCTAATCCTTCCTCTGGAATAGGCTCCCTATTAGTATTAGGAGAGTCGAAAGCATACAATTTCGCCGTCATTTATAAACTTACCTTTACAACCTTGCGTATCCATCTTGGCTCCTTGGTGTATCGATCCATCTGTTGACGACTTTAATATAGTTGATCGATTCTGATATTGATTAACCCTTTTGTATTGATGCGCCTCAGATCTTGGTTTCCGAGGATTTAGGCACAACATGAATTTACCTTATTATTATTTTCATGTTGTAAGCTTGGGTCAAAGCTTCAAAAGCTATGACACTAACGTTACCGTTCGTCACATAATAGACGTTGATAACTAAGTTAAACGAGTATATTTAATTACATATCTCCCCATACCCAAAATGCTAGACCCATGCAGTATTAAATACAACATGCTATTATAGCATATATCTTTGTCCAGACAAACCATAGGCCAACACATGTATTCAACAAGGTGTTCCCTGCCACGCGGTAAATCAAATGAGTGAAAGATGGTGAGTTTATTAGCCTACTCATAATAAACACATTCACATATATGAATGTAAGGCGAATATTAAGGAATAACAAACAGTATCTACAAGCAGTGCCATGAGGGGACTCCTTTACCTACCACTAAATTTCACACAGGGAGACCACTATTTTTTATTAAATAACTCAAAATATCAGCTTAGTCATAACATTAACTTTTCGTACAAACCAACTGTGTTTAGGGAAGCCACTGCGGTGTCTATCCAAACATGTCCACAGCAGAGAAGGTTGAACACCTAGGAACGCACAATTGGTATCGACCAGTTTAATTGATATAGCAAAGTCGGCCTCTCAGTTGTATAAATTGTAGCATTGAACATATCGAGGAGCCAATCAAACAAATGTAGAAAATATTTAAGTTACAACATCCCAGTTAGCTTCACAACCTGTTCTTCTTAGTTCACATGAAAACAGCATGCAGAGTAGCCGAGATCAACACAGTTGAAAACACGTGAGGTGGCAACGAATCATACATGAGAGGGGGGAGAGTGAAAGAGGGAGAGACAGATATACAGACAGACAGACAGACAGACAGACAGACAGACAGACAGACAGACAGACAGACAGACAGACAGACAGACAGACAGACAGACAGACAGACATACAGACAGACAGACAGACAGACAGACAGACAGACAGACAGACAGACAGACAGACAGAGACAGGCAATGCTAATATGCCCAATGTACTGAATAAACCCACTTTTGTAATTGACATGGTATGGTCCTCCAACTTTGAAGTCACACCATATGCTCAAATCTAGTGACAATTGATCTGAAAGAACCGGATGCTCTTAGCGTCAATTTGTGTTGAACCTACAAAGTTGAACGCGTATAACTGATACGCGCGAGGACTGTCAACATTGACAAGCAAGTTATTGTATCAGTAAACGATTAATACCGTTCGACATGTTTCAAGTGGGGCTGTTCCTATTCGTTTGTGTAAACAGTTCACGCCGATGTAGCCAGAGCACGCTATACGACAAAGAACGACCAGAACTGGTACATATCAAGTTCCGTCGCAAACCAAGAGGCAGGAATCATGGGAACGTTTCAATTTTGACATCCGATGATAGGTAAGACCTAGACAACTCAGAACTCTTAATCAATTTATTTGACCTGGTTAGACGTACAATGTGTGGAATAATTTAAATAATTAGTAAAGTCCGGGAAACTCCCATTAACACATAATATGTCGCTAGCATGGGAGTCACCCCACGTATAGTTGTGTGTGAAATTGCAGAAAAATATTTATACTATTATTATTGTGTAGGCAAGTACTAACATATTTACGGGTGAAGTTGTGATTTGTTTGTTTAAGAAAATGAGTTCTAATCATGTGGAGTACAAGTATTATGCGCACAGCAAGTCAATGCCCTCGAACGACCAGCAAGTTGTAAGATAATGATTAACTGTAAAAAGTATGATACTTCTGATCAAAATAACCATTGACAAAACCAGACGAAAGCTTGCAAAGAAAGAGTAAGTAATATTGATCAGGTTAATGGTTTCATATTCAATCAAAAACGTGCTCACAAGTTTTATATAAGTTTATTATTCGACACGACATTTGTGTATGCTGCGCTATTACGAAGAACGTGTTAGTACTACATGACGTGTGATGATTATACTTTATTAAAAAGATGATATAGACAAAGAAAGGAGGTGTGTTTATACATGAAACCAACGTGTTTAGTATTTAAACAACGTGTGTGAAACATTGTTTTGAATACAATAATAATAATAATACACTAACAGGGCTAATTCCTCGTTCACGGATGTTTACAAAATTAGCATAATATCTCAGTAACACAAAATCGCAAATAAGAGATATACATCAATAACGGATTAAAAAGTAAAAGGCAAAATCCTAGTTTATATAAATAAACCTATGTATTATAACACTACGAGTAAATGATAAATCAGACGATTAGCAAAACTGCAGAAAAGCTCAATATACTGTATAAAAAAACAACTACTAAAAACACAACGCCAAACTACATTAAATAATGTTGAGTAGATTCTAGAATCTGATGCTAAAAGAAATAATACCACAGAATAATTACAACTGAAATATTCGCTAATAGAATTCAACCGTATAAACAGTAACTTTATTTCACGAACAAATGTTGTTTCTTCGCATGTGCTGCAAAACAGATGACATGGGCGTTAAAGAGGACAGGTCGCGTTATGGCTTCCTCGCGCCGTCGGACGGGACGGGAGGTGGCGGGCGAGTGAGGCCGGCCAGCGTTTGGCGCGGCTTCACCGACACGACAACTTCGCACGGCGTGCCTCACGTCCGCCGAGCTTATGGTACGTTGACGATATGACAGACCTTCTCTTACGTGGTGCAGCTATTGATGTACGTGTTAATATTTGTGTGTGTGTGCACGCGCGCGCGCGCGCGTGTGTGTGTGCGAGTTTGGGTGCGAGAGTGTGTGTGCGAGTTTGTGTGCGAGTGTGTGTGCATGTGTGTGCGCGTGTGTTTTGTGCGAGTGTGTGTGTGTGTGTGTGTGTATGTGTGTGTGTGTGTGTGTGTGTGTGTGTGTGTGTGTGTGTGTGTGTGTGTGTGTGTGTGTGTGTGTGTGTGTGTGTGTGTGTGTGTGTGTCAGAAGAGATGGCTGAAACAATATCCCAGCTACAACAGTTATGATGTTTTTGTCTAAGAAAAATAGTCCACCTAACTGATTTCGATAGAGTATCTGCTCACTGCACAATACTGTTGCACCAATGTGTTGAGTTGCCAAGACGAGAACGAAAGTTTGGCAAAAAATGTCGTTACAACGGCAAAATCGAGGTGGGCATGGATTCTACACAACTGTCAAAAGTTGTCCCATGTAATATAAGCGTTAAGCGTGAACGTGAATACATTTCTCCCAGTCCAACACACATGTACAAACATCGCGATATTTACCAGAATGTGAGCATTGTCCTGAATAGAACGCATTTACAAGAAAAGTATCTTGTTACATAAGTTACACAAGAGTATCATGTTACAGCAATACATTCACACTGATACGGTTTCTGACAATGACTGGAGGTCCTAATTGACACAGTCCTGGTGTACATGTTCAAACTGGTCCGGCGACAAACATGCCCTGTTAATGGGCCGATTTTGGCAACTGACTTGATGCGTTCTTCTTTAAATCGCAATAATCGTTAATTACAGCAGCTATTATGCCAGACACGATTATGTTAAACCCAGAAGCAGGGACTGCGTCGAACATAACGGTGCCGCGCGGTGTAGTGCTGTGCACAGATAGTTCCACGTCGCTTGTAGAAGTTGTACTTTTATGGAGCTTATCGTTCTGCCTAAAATACATTTAGGGATACCAATTCAAATTCGATTGGGGTCAGTAGATGCAATTTGGTAGACAATTATGCATAGCATACATCTATCTCATACACAACACCTAACCAAACTGTGTCGTTATCCGAAATGAACCTGAGGATTCTGTTCATCATGTTCGAAAATGGATTCATATAACATTTATTAGTTCATTCACAATTACCATATTTATGGCTGCAGGATTGATTGTAGGTCCATGCCTTAGCATATAACACATATTGAATTTACAAATTAACAATAATTTATTAATTTAATATGCTGACAGCTAGTGACAGGTCTTGCGTTTGCGCAGATGTGTGTGTTGAGTGAGCTGAATATATTAGGAATAGATATATGTGTGTTTTTCGTGTAGTGCGGACTGTTAATATAATTTTACAGGTGCTAACAGTTATACACAATCGAACGTGTTTTTACAGGCGTCGTGAAGAGATGTTTCTGGGGTCTGATGACTGTCATTTGCGTCCTTATCCTCATCTATCATCTGGCCTCGTCTTGTATCCTCTATTTCTCGCACGAGACTGCCGTCAATATTGCGTTGGTAACTCGTCGTCAGCTGACCTTCCCGGCCGTGACGATCTGCAACCTGAACCCGGTGAAGCAGTCGGCGGTGTCCGAAGGCTCGGCATTGAGCCAGCTCATCAACGGCGGCAAACGGAAGAGGAAGAAGAGAGAGAACTCGGCCTTAGGTCGACTCATCAACGGCGACAAACACACGAGGAAGAAGAGGGATACCGCTCCGAGATCACTTGTCGAAATACCATTTGGTAAGTTATCAGAGTGTTCATAATATATCCCAAGAGATATATCAATAACAACCACATCAGTAACAGATGATGATTGTTTTCTCTCTACTCGTTGGCAATTTCTAGAGTTCTGGAAGCGGCGGCGATCGTTACAAAATGGCCTCCTGTCGCTGTGTTTGAAGTGTGGACTTCCGCTTGTGGTAACACATGAATTGTAGATGCACTGATAGACTATTGTGTTACATGAAGGAGATGAAGCATACCAGTGGTTGAATAGTAAGCCTGCTCAATTAAAACTATGGAACAGCATCGTTTTGAAATGATATGTTTTCTTTATAACCATTTAAACTATGTATGTTTTAATGATCTCATACGTATACACGTACAGTACACTAACAACATACGTGATATATTACACGATAATAAGGATGACCGACCAGAAGAACTTCTTTAGTGGAGGAAGTTAACGCGAGGTTGTCTGTTCCTAATGTTTTAATATGTTGTTCTCAAGACATCAACATAACAGGTGGAGCTCATTCAGCGAACTTCTAGTTAAAAATACCACCCCTCTGTGCGGAATACACAATTAACGCCTAATCTCTGCCGTGTCCTAAGTACGCCACAGTCACAGTATTAACGATGTAAGAAAATAATGCTTTGCAGCCATATTGAAATTATGCACTGCTATTCCGAACACATTATACGGTATAGGAAATTCACTCCTGTGTCCAAAACCTAATTCTTGAATTAAAATCACTCAAGTGTGTCATCTTACAGCATAGATTTAGCAAAATGTTTAATTTTGGCGGTCATATTGGTGTTATGCAAATTATACATGGTGTCCTTATATTTTTTTAATTGAATGAGTAACTGCGGAATCGTAGTTCGTAACCATAGATTGCACATACTTGTTCTTGCAGGGATTTCTTAAGACTTTTAGGACCGTGTTATAGGGATTTCATATATAGAGCACTGTGCTTAGATAAATTATGTTTCGACTTGTTCCAAGTTCAACCTTAGTTTTCCTTAACTATGCTTGTCGATTCCATTCGCACAGTTTGCCCCAACCCGCTGTACACCGCTACGACTGGCTCTTTGTGTTACTGGGTGCCCGACAAAGAAAACAAGGTGAAGTTTAACGCTGCTTTGGACGTATGTAAAAAGGAAGGCGGACAGTTGGCTGCCCTGGAGCTGCGGCAACAATTAGATCACGTGAACAGAACTGACGTGCTGCTAGGAACCGAATGCAAACGGTAAGGAGTGGTTTATAAGAAACGTGCAATGGCCACCATATCGGTTAACGCTCAGTTAGTGATTGTCTTTGTTTTTTGTTTCACGTTATCAGGTGTGGGCTTCTGAATGGGTAATCCACAACATAACGTTAGGGGGTGGGAACAGAAGCCCCGCGTGAGATACAGTTTACTTGATCGAATATTGACATTCGAACATTGCGTTCGTTTGATTTAATCTTTAACAACTTTCTCGGTCTGAAATAGTTACTAGTATCGTTATACACCAAAATGCGAAAGGAAACACAATCATTTTGTTCACTACATTTAATTCTTGAACCGTCAGGTACATTTTTTATGGAAAGTAAAACGGAAACGAAGGATTACGTTATAGCTATTTAAACTTAATATCTTACTTTTCTGGTAATCTAGTAATGGCATTTGCGACTGAGTGTGTTCCGTCGTATATAAGTCCGTTTTGTGAAGACAATGGTTGACCGATGAATTGTTGATGGTTACTTGTGCGGTTGTATCATGAGGACACATACAAATAGGTTCGTTCCTTACCATACTTAGTCTAGACTTAGCTTTCCTATCTATTACGATGCACACAAATACGTGTCCGATTCGGCTCTTTGTTACTTGAATCTCACATTTCCTCTAGCAACAAATCGCACTCACTATCTCCACAATTCACACTCTAACTTCGAACGATTGTTCTATCAACCAATACCTTTACGAAATGCCGGCAGCCACAATCAAACAAGACGGCGACGGAGTATCCAAATACTTTGCCATTGCCTCAGGCCGCGTGTGGTTATTAGAATTACTCCGCCAAACGAGTAGTGCGAGATGAAAGAAATATACTATCTTATGTTACTTCATGCGTCTAATGATGTTAGCAAACTCATCGCCGCAGTGAACCGTCGGTTGGCAAACTACCGCAAAACTGCGTAACCTTGGGGAGCTACACACTTAATAATGAATGTCGTTCGCGCCAAAATCCTCGGGTGCAATCGAACGTCACAGGGTTACTGCGAGTGACATACATGGTAGCCAGTTCGATCAAATATTTAAATAGTGTTCATGTTGCACACTTTCTTTAAACAAATGGTAATTTAACTCAAAATGCAACTTTAACTATAACGACGCTTCAAACCTAAGTATTAATAACTTTGAATATTCATCACAACTGATTTCTCTTTAGGGCGTGGATCTATCTGACGTATGTTTTCGGAATCATGTTTACCTCTGGTTCGTGGAGATGGCGGGGTGAAACAGCGACCACGTACACGGTCTGGGCGCCCAACATGCAGTGGTGGGGAAGGAATTGCGCAACGGTCAGCCGCAATGAGAGCTACCAATGGCGCGAACAAAAATGTTTTGACGACAAGGCTCTGGTACTCTGTCAAAGTAAGTGGCCTGCCATTGACCTATTCGGAGATCGGTTCATTTCGGTTCTACGCAAAGTATACCTAGTGAAATGCATTTGTCTGCATAGCGCGAAATTAATTCAATTTAACCAAACGGTAAGAAGAACAATCGTGACGACTGTTATCAAAGTGAGTTGACACTGCACAAGCAACACAAAAAACGTTAAACAAATCGGCAGTCCAACCATAATGCAGACAAGCAATTTCTGTTATACATTCCTCTGTTTACTTTTACATTTTGAACGAATTTATCCCCACAATGTCAATCGTAACAACTAGAAGTAGAGAACTCGGTTAGTCAATAGTTTATTAATACGTGTTTAATCACTATATGGCGGAAAGAATAAGCGGTGACCGTCTGATCGTTTTAACGTAAAATAAAGTTTTGCAGTAATATAGCATACTGTCCGTCGAAATGTATTTTAAATAACGATTTGTTGTTGCTGAAATATAAATGTTTCAGGATGAAAAATATCGACGCTTTTCAAATTAATTTTTTGTTCTGCGTCGTCAAACATATCTGGGCCGTAGGATTCATATAGTTTTTTTTACGGTAGAAGACGATTTTACAATAAAAACTTACAACCTGCATTTCATCTGCAAATCGAGATTGCGGCCTAATTCAAGTTATCAAAGCACATAGTATATGTTTATAATTTCATGTATAACATAAGATAAAAGCTGACATGATATGTTTGATTTACGTTTAAGACAAATGAAGCAGTTTAGATCTCCATCCGTAGGGGAATTCCGAAGTTTGTATAGCGGACAAGAGGTGTCATCAGTGACGCGGGAACGAAATTCATATTGGGGGGCCACCAGAGCTTCAGCACCACTAAAAAATTTTCGCCGCCGCAAATCTTCACAACTTCCTTCACCCTGTGGCTGTCTCAGTTGGCTCGACTGTGATATCGGAAGACGGGGAGTGCTGTTGAAATGTTTTCGCCGCTGCGCCACTGTAATTTCAGCTTCTCCGGTATTTCCGCTATGAACTCACGACATCCGAACACGGGGGGACAGTGCTGTTGAAAAATTTGATTTTTTACGTCGCGCCTCTGCTGTCAATTTACCTTCTCCAGTTTCTCTCCGCTATCTCATCTCCGCTGAATTGATGACATCTGAAGATGGGGGAGGGTGCTTTGGACATTTTTTTCGACACCGCCCCGCCTATTACGGGGGGGGGGGGCAGAAAACCTTATGTCTGCCCTCCAATTGCACACACCTTTCACAGCCCACAAAATACACATTAATCGTCTCATGAAATTTACATTTCCACCCGCCATTAACGCTCGCCACAAAAACAAACATTCACGTTCACGTTTAATGGGGGGCAGAACCATATGTCTGCCCCCAGGAGAAATTCCAAGGGGCTGCTCCCCCTGCCCCCCTGTTAATGTTAGAGAGATGTCTTGTTATTTTATGTTGTTTCCTTTATGTCAGATTGCCCAAACCTACTTCTTAAACAAGACGATGTCTTCATATGCTACTGGGTTGTAAAAACCTCCCGGACGTTTGACGAAGCGCACGACCTCTGCAAAGCAGAGACTGGTCACATGGCCATAACTGACACGTCGGAGAAAGTTAAACACTTGAAAGACAACAAACTGTTAGAGCCCACCGGAGAAAAGAAGTAAGCCTGTGTTACACAATCTTTTTATTCAATTTTAGTTCGTTAGTTCGTCAGAATCAAGTCCTAGATCGCGTAGATGCCTATAGCACCCGCCAGCACTGATGCGTAACGCTAAATATAGTACACGGCGCGTGGTGCTATTGCGCGTGCGCTAACAAAAACCGGAAAACACGGGCAAACTGTTATGGTTTCAGCGTTGCTTACATACATACATGTTGGATCGTTGACGATAAACGCTGTTGTATTCTTCTATTCTATGTTGTCAGTATAACACTGAGTGTCCAGCATTGTTAACACGTATTGTAGTTATGGGACTAGCAACACTGATTCAAGAAACGCTCACTGACAGCACACGCGGGGTGTTTATTTTTCCCCTTCCCACAAGCCTTGTACTGTTATAGTTGTAGTTGTACCTTTTTAGTTGTAGTATGTCCGAGGGAAGGCTTCACCAACTTATTACCAGTGCTGGGCTCCTGAAACTTAGGCACAATTTACTGATCTTACTGATCTAGGGATGTTGATGAAAATATCAGATTGCATATCTATTTCGTTGCGCGCCCTAAATTCGTGCACCGTGCAATTCGATGTCCCCTAGGACGTTGCCTCGTTTTTCTGTTTGACTGTTTCGGTGAATGTGTATGCTAAATTGACAGCTACAATTGCTAATAAAACTGGTTGGCGTGCCATCATTTTTTGGTAATTTCGCGTCGAAACGTTCGCACACAATTACAATCGCCTGAGACCCGAGAGGTTGCGACTTCAATGGGCACTAATTATAAGTCGTTAATGTTGCAAATAAATATTTATTATTTATTATAATATTTCACACCAAATAGGAGTAAAATAATGCATTTTTTCCGTTTGTTGACATTCCTACGACAGTGTAGCCTATTAATGAGCACATTTGCTAAACTGTCTATGATGTATTGCCTACTAGGTCTTAATTAAGTATTGTATGTGTTGCTATTAACGTCTTGATATTATAGAGGTTGTAAAAAATTACTCTTGACGATACTAATTATTGTAACGTAACTGGTTGGTATTGATAGGCTTATTATGTAGAATTAATTCACAATTTCCCATAATACCAAAACTATTATTAACATGTATTTACGTTAGATAATTTTAATGAATTCATAATTAAGACCACTTTGTTAACATTTTCTTTGTAATCAATCGATGACATAAACACTATTTTATAACTATTAGTAACTTAGAGTGTTGATTCTACGCACGAAGGTTTCCTCAAATTTGTGTTCAAACACATGCACGCTCGCACGAACGTGCGCGCGCGCACACACAACCACACCACACACACATATGTAATTTAAAAGACACATTTGTAAAGAAATAACGTATGTTACATGAAATAAATTATCGGATAAATAAGTATATATACTGACTAAAGTAGGTATTTAACCAGCGTAATATTTATATTTTGTTTATACAGCGTCATGTCTATTAATGTTCGTAGCACTGTATATATACAAAATAGATAACAAATACAAACAGTCGAGGCTTAAAAATAATAAATTAATACAAATACACTGTACATAATTAAAACTCAAAAAAACATCACGTCAGTGTCGGTATGTATTATAAGTAATAATAATATATTTTATTTAATATAGCGCCAGATCCAATTATAAATTGTTCGTGGCGCTTTACAACATGTAGAACCCAGATAGAGGTATTATTGATGGCTAAATAAGCATGCATTTTCTAAAAGAAAATTTAAATATTAGTAAAATACGAATAAATACAGTAATTAAATAAATATATTGTGTATCAGGCATAATTATAAGAAATACCAATTGCTGGTCATATCGTATGTTGTACGCATAACCAAACTGGACGACCACATTTCTGCCAGTTTCAAACGAATTTCGCTCGAAGGAAGGCCGCAATATTGCAGCCATCGTATTAACTATATATTCGAGTATCTCTACGATTGTAGAATACAGTTTCGCTACTGGGCTGTCATTTTCTAATAGTTTATTTGTTGGAAAAGGCGGGCAGGCTGCCATGTTTACTGTTGTACGATGCGTTTGTTTGCCCGTGTTTTCAGCAGTTCTAAAAATTGAATGATGTCATGCAGATGTGACGCGTTACTGCCTCAATGCTGGCGAGTACTATTTATTGACAGACAGCGGATTTCAGTAGAGGTAAATAAAACAATTATTCAAAATGGCCGCCTCGCCTATTATTAAGCCTAAATGGAAATATTGGTTTTCTAATACCTGTCTACACTTTTGTAAAAAATGGGAGTGAAAAGTTATCTTTCCCCAAATATTTTTTCCTATAGCATGTTGTAGTATAGGATTGAAAGTGTATCAACATGTTAAGTAGAAGATAACTAATTCCGTGATGTTTAATATATATAGGATGATGAAATATATCATTCAAATGTTTGTGTCGCGTCTGTCACACTTATATATCTATGTAACAGCAAACAATTCTACAATGGTAATTATTTTTTGTTTCTGATGGCACTGACCATGGAAAAATAGAAATGTTGGTTTTCCATTGAAATGGTCGAATGATTGTGCTGACATTGCAAAACTTGTTTTCAGAATCCGGTTGGAAAAGTTCCGACCAGATTTGTTTTTCTCCACGGAATGGTATGGGCCTGTCTTACACCTAACATCTAACTCAGCATACCTCTCACGGGGAACTGAGTTCCATAGCCTCCATTCTAGAGAGCAAAAACCACAGTTTAACTGACTCAGTAGCAATTGTGTCAGACGCGACTATAACGACTAAGTAAATAAAATAAACCTTTATTTATAAACTGTCTTTTTACGTGGTTGGGTTGTTGGTTTATGTGATCTCAATAACTTTCTTTAGCACATATGATTATTGAAAGTCCTGAGTGTTTTTGCTCTGTGTGTTCTGTGTAGTGGCAGGCAGAATACCATATTTATTTAATGTGTTTGGATTTACGTGATATTCAGATACAGTGTGTGCGTGCGTGCGTGTGGTATGTGTGCGTTATATGTGGTGTGTGTGTATGTGTGAGTGTGTGTGCGTGTGTGTGTTTGTGTGTATATGCGTGTGTGTGTGCGTCTGTATGTATGTATGTGTGCGTGTGTGTGTGTGGTGTAAGTGGTGGGTGGTATGTGTGTGTGGTGTGGTTGTGGTATGAGTGTGTCTGTGTGTGAGTGTGTTTTGGTGTGTGGTATATGGTGTGTGGTGTGTGTCTGTTTGTGTTTGTGTGTGTGTGTGTGTGTTTATGTGTGGTGTGTGTATGTTTGTGTGTGTGGTGCATGTGTGAGTGTGTGTATGTTAGTGTGTGTGTCTGTGTGAATGTCTGTGTCTGTTTGTGGTGTGTGTGTGTTTGGTTGTGGTGTATGTGTGTGTGGTGTGTGTATGTATGTGTGTGGGGGGTCTGTGTGTGTTTGGTTTGTATGTGTGTGGTGTGTGTATGTTTGTGTGTGTGTGTGTGTGTTTGTGTGTCAGGTGGACAGGACAAGGGAACGTCAAGTTGAACACTGAAGAGAGTATTATTTTTTATGGGAGAGAAGACAACCTACACATACACGGAGTGGCAATAATGATGAGAAAGAAAGCAGAGCAAACATTACTAGAGTGGAAACCTATCAGTGATAGGATTATATATGCTAGATTCTTTACAAGATATGTGAAACTATCAATCATACAAACATATTCACCAACAAATGAAACAAGTGACGAAGAGAAAGACCAGTTCTGCGAACAGTTGCAGTCAGTTGTGGGCAGTGTACATAAGCATGACATGCTCATAGTAATGGGGGACCTAAATACCAAAGTTGGAGAAGGAAATTAGGGTTATGAAGACATAATGGGAAGCCATGGAATTAGTGTAAGAAATGAAAATGGAGAAAGACTAATTGACTTCTAAAACCATGGATCAACAAAGGGTCATGGGAGCTGATAGAAGACAGGAAACGACAAAAGAACAACGTAGAATACGCAAAGTTAGAAAACAAAAAGCAGAGCTACAAGCATAAGTATCAACAAAAAGACAAAGACGCAAAGAAAAGCATGAGACAAGATAAAAGAAAGTGGGTAGACAACCTGGCCACAGAAGCAGAGAAAGCAGCCGGGAATGGAAGGATGAATGAAGTCTACAACATCACAAAGACTCTTAATAACGACAAACACAAGACAGCGAATGCAGTAAAAACAAATCTGAAAACCTAATAACTGAAGAACCAGCCAGGCGGAAAAATGGAAGGATCATTTTAAGAAGTAGTTAATAGACTTATTCCCAATGCCCCCTTGATATATATTTATAGCAGCACCGAGGAAGCTAAAAAAAATGGGAAAGCCGGAGGCAAAGATGACTGCAGCAGAATTCGTGAAAGTAGATATGGCGACAACAGATAATTGACTTCTAAGCTTATTCAAAATAATTTGGAAACAAGAAAAAGTATCAAAGACGTGGAAACAGGGACTGATTGTTAAAATACCAAAGAAAGGTAATCATACAGAGTGCGGAAATTGGAGTGGAAGTACTCTAACATCTATTCTGAGTAAAATGTTCGGAAGAGTGATAATAAACAGAATAAGAGATGGAATTGACAACAAGTTGAAATATGAACAAGCAGGTTTCAGAAGAGGACGAAGCACAGTTGTGCAGTTATTCATCTTTCGAAACACAATAGAACAGGTAGTGGAATGGCAAGCAACGCTATATGTAACTTTTGTATACTTCGAAAAGGCATTTGGCCTCGTGTACCAAGAGAGCCTTTGGGAAATCGTGGCGAGCTACCGAATCTCACACAAGATACTCAGAATGGTCCAGATTTTGTACGAAGACAGTAAACGTGAAGTGTTAGATGAAGGTGAACAATTTGAATGGTTCAAGATAAAAACTGGAGTTAAGCAGGGAGACGTAATGTCTGGATTTCTTTTCTTGAGGGTAATCGACTGGATAATGAGGAAAACAATTTAAGAAAACAACACGGGGATAAGATGGAGATTCATCTAAAAACTTGAAGCCTTGGACTTCGTAGATGACATTGTGCTTATGTCATCAGGTTACAGACACAAAGCAAAGGCAACTCAGATGAATGCATTTGCAAAAAAAAACTGGCCTAAAAATAAATAAAAAGACAACTGAAGTACTGAGGATACACAGCAAACGCAACGACAGAATACAGACTGATGACCAACAACTGACTGAAGTAGAGAAATATACATACCTGGGCACAAACATCAAGGAGGAGGATGAGGTGACTATAGTATCAACAGAAAACGAAAAGCAAGGACATCCTTCATAAAACTCAAGCAGATATGGAGCTCAAATGTGGACACATTAAAAACTAAACTCAGATTATACAATGCTCTGGTCAAATCAGTGTTACTGTATGGATGTGAAACATGGAAAGTAAACAAAAGCGACAACACAAAACTCGACGTTGTACAATTCAAATGTCTCAGAAGAATTTAAAAAAATAGATGGCCCGTAGTAATTTAGAACAAAGACATTGAGAACATAACACCAGAAGAGAAGATCAGTACAGAAGTACAGAGACGAAGGGGGAATTGGATCGGGCATGTGCTGAGAAAGAAGGACCACAACCACTGCCTGACAGCACTGGACGCCGGAAGGAACAAGACAAGTTGGTCAGCCAAAAATCAACGTGGAGAACCACAGTGGGAAAGAACGAAAACAACTGGGCTGAGCAACTAGGAGCAAAGCAAGACACATAGCCGTTGAGAGAGCGAGAAGGCGGAGTCGCACAGCAGCCTTATGGACCACAAGGCCCGAACAGGATAGGTAAGGTAAGGTGTGTATGTGTGCGCGTGGGTGTGTGCGTACGTGTGTGCGTGCGTGAATGTGTGTGTGTATGTGTGTTTGGAATGTGTGGTATACGTGTGTGGTGTGTTTGTGTCTGTGTCTATGTGCGGTGTGTGATGTGTGTATGTGTGTCTGTGTGTATGTGTGTGTGTGTGTGAGTGTGTGTGTATGTGTGTCTGCGTGTGTACGTGTGTGTGTGTGTGTGTGTGTGTGTGTGTGTGTGTGTGTTGTGAGTGTGTGTGTATGTCTGTGTGTGTGTGTGTCTGTGTGTGCGTGCGTGCGTGTGTGTGTGTGTTTTGCACCCTTAGATGATTTGAGTACAAATAGCCTGAATGGCATGAGTCAACATGTGCAAATAAAACGGTGAACAACGAAGATTAAGATTATATATATATATCTAACAAATATGTTTTGCTTTACAGGGGTAACTGGAATTGTCTGTTGAGCCATCTGCATGGAAAAATACATTAACAAAACAACTTTGCAATGTAGCCTATTGTTATTAGGTTGCCAGCGAATTGTTGACATGATCTTTGGGATAATGTAGATTTCGATGGTGGAACCTTTTTTCAGAAGAAGGCATTAATGCCAAACATGGCAGATAGATAGCATTTTTTATTCTCGCAAACAATGCTTTTTTCTGCCCAAAGTATAGACTGGGTCTTACTGAGTAAAATTATTTAGTTAAGTTTTTTTACACAGACACCTGTTTCCATGATAAAAATAAAAATGTCCGCCAGTCACAGTGTGACTGACGCAACGTTTTGGGGGACGGAATTTATTAATGCTTTGCTACTCGTTAACAGCGACTCACTGATTAATGGTTTTGTATATGTGAATTGCAAATGGTTCATTTACTGTACAGCATATTTTTTTTCATATTTGTGTCCTTCTTATTTTTTTGGAAAATAGGGTATGACTGACATGACATAAGGACACGGAATTTTTCTCACATATTTCCCAAAATAAATTATCTATGATTTATAATTTTTGTTAAATTTCTTTTTGTAGAAATCAACTAAGGAAGAGTTCTTTGGCAGAAATATTTTTATTTTTCATTTAGCTAATTTCCTTTTATAGAGAGATTGTAGTACACCTACCGCCCATAACAGCCGTCTTTTAAAAAACAATGCCATATTCTTACCTCAATAACTCAGCAATAGTTGAGAGTAAGTGGATAGTGATTTTTTGTTACCCAAATACACTTTGAGGTATGTAGTTTAGCAACCTGCGTAGACATTACCTGTTCAGTCTTACTGCAATCGAGCTACGCCTACGTATGCTTGTTTCCCCAGTCCCAGACGCTTTACATCTGGGGCGCTAAGTTTCCAACAGTTCGTTTACGATCCCAAAAAGGGTCCATAACACGTTTATACTTCACCCCACCTCACCACTCAGATTTGTCTAACGTACGTAAATCTTACACACCGTTTGTGTGTATGTGGCGCCATCTAGCAAACAATTTTGAACCAAGGACCATATGTTTTGACCTAACTAGAGTCTCTTACGAACTAGTAACAGTAACGAGTTAATTAATTTTATTTTACACTTACGAAAATATAAAAAATACATTATTTCTACTAAAAAACTAGAGCCGCTTCTCTTTCTCTCTCCCTCCCTCTCTCTCTCTCTCTCTCTCTCTCTCTCTCTCTCTCTCTCTCTCTCTCTCTCTCTCTCTCCTTCTCTCTCTCTCTCTCTCTCTCTCTCTCTCTCTCTCTCTCTCTCTCTCTCTCTCTCTCTCTCTCTCTCTCTCTCTCTCTCTCTCTCTCTCTCTCTCTCGTTGTTCAGCCCGTATGAATCTTCTCCAGGTCAGTCTGTCTTGTGCAAGTGTCTACCTCTGTCTGGATTCTATACCGTGTTTCTTCAGGTTTCGTTTTATAATGTCTTTGTTTGGGGCTGACTCTAATCCTAGTTCCTTCTGATAGTTGGAAAAATAGAATTTGTTTTGGAAGTCTGCTGTCGTCCATGCGAGCCACAAGATCTGCCCATCTGAATTTTGTTTGTATTAGTAATAATTCATTGTTTTAAGCTCGGGGTGTTTGCTCTTTTGAGTATTTCTTTGTTTTGTAATGTGGTCTCTCCACATTACTCTTATGATGGATCGGAGATGTGTCGTGTAAGGCATGTAGCTTAATAACTGTCGGTATAGTGTCCAGGTTTCAGCTCCATAGAGCCGCATAGGGTGTACTATAGCTGATTGTTACGTGGTGAGTTAGTGTTACGGTTGCGCAATCGACCGAAAAATTCATTACGCCCTCGCTATGCGCTTCTCCAATTCCATGTCTAGTTTGCCTCGTCAGAGATGGTACTTTCACGATAACTCAAGTTATAGACATTCTGAAATAGCTGGATATTTAGGAAGACATCAAGATTACGTTCGACCCTTGATGGTTGGTACCGCTTACTAACTACTAACATTAATTCAGTTATTTTATTATTGAATAAAATTTAATCTAACACACCAGAGCCGAGGATTCCGGGGGCTGATTCCCCAATTTTTTGATGGTGGGGCTGTAGACAGGATTAGCTCCCCACTATTAAGGAAAAGGAGGGTGCATTTTGTGGTGCAACTGTAGATTTTTGGTGAGCTTCAGGGTGGTGCAATTGGAGGTTTTTGGTGAGCATCAGGGGGATGTAATTGGAGGTATTAGTGGGCCTTAGCCCACAATATTCACCCCGTCCCGACGCCAGTGTGAATGTAATTCACTACAAATCTACTTTAGTAAAAGTACTTTTAAACAAATCATTTGACTAGAAGGTAAAAGTATCTTTCAAAGGTATTTAACAGTTAAATAAAAGTACAAGTACAAAGATTCAATTTTGGTATGTATTCATTCTGTCCTATACGTGAGATGCAAGCCATTTTATAACGAATATTTTGTATTTATATATTTTGAAGTGTGCGTATATTTGCTAATATTCATAACTTCTCGCGGCGTTTCCACAGAGTGTGGATATCGCTTCAAAGGCGGGACGGACCTTCCCGGTCGACATGGATGTGGGCAGACAGTGATACGATGAAGTACAACGCCTGGGTAACAAGTTACCCCAGGATGGCCAAGATGTGCGCTTATCTGGACGGTCATAAATGGAAGAACGATCACTGCTCGTCGTGGTATTACGGGCTGTGTGAAAGCGTTAGTCCAGGTAACTGACATGGAGCAATAGAGAATCTTCCTTAGGATATTCAATAGTATACTATAGTTAAATAAGATAACAATATCTGGTTGTTTTGTAATTATGCCCCGACAATTAAACACTGTGATCAATGCCGTTTGTATCAAATAATGTTGGCATGTCGAACTGATTAGTTTGTTTTAGTTCATACAATATTTGACTGGTGTAATCATTGTAATTATTGTATTGGTGAACTCCACGAGTAATTATTGTATTGGTGAACTCTACGAGTAATCAATTAAACGTCATTAATTCATTTTACCCGTAGCATTGTTGGGTTTGTATTTTGTTAAATGGCGTTCGTGTTGTCAAACTTGTGACACAATCTGCATATGTGTAAGCACATTGACATTCGTATTGGATATTCGGCTTACTGTTTAGGCCATTGCACTCGAATTGGCTTAGGGTACATATCACAGAAAGCCAGAAATGTGAACCCATATCATTGCACAATATTTGCTCAATGTCTACAGCACATTAACGTTACACATATTGAAGTATTTAAGATAATTAATATATCATATATGTTCACGATTCTTCCACGTGGTACATTGCATTCCACATCTGTGATTTTCTGTGTTTCCTGTTCGGGAATAGGAGGTGTGTCGTAGGGCAGTTAATATTTGGTTTACTTGCATGTGATGTTATGTATACACATTCGTATTCGCCTGGTTTCCTACAGCGCCGTGTAGTAGCGCCCTCTTCCACCCGGCTATAGACTCCATCTGCTACTTCATCATACGGGACAGCAACAACTTCAGAGGCATGACTACGGCGTGTCAGAAAAAGGGAGCGTCGCTAGCAACCATCGACACAGCCGAGAAAATGCAACACATCATTGACATCGAAATCCTAAAAGGAGTACCGTCACACCAAAAGTATACTTTCGTTTTGGTTTCGAATGTTTGAATTCATTATATTGATGGCGCTATTTACACTTTGTACAATACTTACACGCATTTAGTCAATTATAGTACAAGAACTGTTGCATTGTTTTAAATTTGTGTCAACTAAATGCTTCTTCATCCGCACGGTTTGCACAATACTGGACCTTAAGACAAGCCCAATACCGACGAGATTCTAGTCTCCCGCACCCATGACATCCAACCTATTTCGAGAGTCCTTGCAAGTACCGTAATCGATACATACACGCTATATCCTATCTTTACATATTTATTTATTCCTTGTATTTTTATAACTTATTAAATTTATTATTTAATTAATTATTTATTGTAGTGTTGACTCGATCCATTTATATATTTTGCTTAATTACTTATAAAACGTATGTATTTTATATCAATTTATGGTGTTTACCTAAATAAATATATTCGTATGATTACTGCTATTCGTATAGGAGATGATCGGTGCCATTTTGTTTTCTCGTAGAGTGTGGATATTTCTTAAGGCCGTCAAAGCGAGCGATCAGTTAATCTGGAAATGGAAGGAGGAGACAGAGGTAACCTACGACGCCTGGGCATCTAATTATCCGAAACTTCAGTTCCGCTGTGCTTACGTCAGCAGTTATGGCGTTGACCATTGGATGAATGTCGACTGCAAAAGCGAACAATACGTTCTATGCGAAAGAAGGTTCGTAGGTAAGGGGAATCCGCTGCGAATAAATCGTGATTTATGTGGTCTTGTTGAAAGCAACCATCATTGCTCCTGCTGTTACCACAACCACAACCACAACCACCACCACCGTTGTTACTATCAATATCATCATCATCACATCCACAAACTATAGAGAGCATGAACAACAACCACATACATCACCACAACCACAACCACCTATAAGATCACAACCACAACAACAATACAAATATTGACGAAACCCACTACACAAACAATCGTTGGTGTGAACACTCTGCCGATTACCTGAACAATATATCAATAAAATGAACGTTGTCTTGTAACAGTGAACAGAACTGACGCAACAACTACTACAGAGGCAACAACAACTACGATGACACCAACTACTACAGAGGCAACAACAACTACGATGGCACCAACTACTACAGAGGCAACAACAACTACAATGGCACCAACTACTACAGAGGCAACAACAACTACGATGACACCAACTACTACAGAGGCAACAACAACTACGATGACATCAACTACTACAGAGGCAACAACAACTTCGGTGGCACCAACTACTACAGAGGCAACAACAACTACAATGGCACCAACTACTACAGAGGCAACAACAACTACAATGGCACCAACTACTACAGAAGCAACAACAACTACGATGACACCAACTACTAAAGAGGCAACAACAACTACGATGACATCAACTACTACAGAGGCAACAACAACTACGATGACATCAACTACTACAGAGGCAACAACAACTTCGGTGGCACCAACTACTACAGAGGCAACAACAACTACGATGGTACCAACTACTACTGAGGAAAAAACAACAACGATGGCACCAACTACTACAGAGGCAACAACAACTACGGTGGCACCAACTACTAAAGAGACAACAACAACTACGGTGGCACCAACTACTAAAGAGACAACAACAACTACGATGGCACCAACTACTAAAGAGACAACAACAACTACGATGGTACCAACTACTACTGAGGTAAAAACAACTACGATGGCACCAACTACTACAGAAGCAACAACAATTACGAAGGCACCAATTACTACAGAGGCAACAACAACTACGGTGGCACCAACTACTACAGAGGTGGCAACAACAACAACAAATATTGCACCAACTACTACAGAGGCAACAACAACTACTACAGCGGCTCCAACGACTCCTGAGGAGATCTCAGGTACAACAACAACGACAACAACAACTGCAACAACGACAACATCAACTGCAACAACGACAACAACAACCGCTACAACGACAGCAGCTGCAACAACGACAACTACGCGAGTCGTTTCAGACAAGACGTTGTATCCAGTACGTCCGCCACTGACGAAGGAATTCGTCAAGACGAACCGGATACTGGAGGTGGTGGCGGATCTGCCCGTCAGCAGTAAGCAAACGATGGGGTACTCGGCGCTGGAACTCATTCTCGACTGCGAGTTCGCCGGCTCTAAGTGCGACATGAGGTAGGCGACATTTTCACATTTTGGCTAAACCAGCGGTTCCAAAACTGGGGTACGCGTACTCCCGGTGATACACGAGAGGTTTTCCGGGGGTACGCATAGGTTTATTCGAAAGTAAAGATTTCACCATGTTGTGTGTTACTCGTTTTCGGACGTTGCATCAAAACGGAGATTTCATGGGAATGTTATTGTTCTAACATCCCTTTGAAATCACGAAGAAAGACGACGGCGTCGTCCGAGAGGTCTCCGAATGTTTCTACGCCGAGGAATTATAGTTGAACAAAGTGCGCGCGTGTGCGTGGTCGGTGCACGGTGTGATGTTGTAAATAAATGGACCCCGTTGTATATGGTCCGTGTGTCCATTTACCACGGCGTTGAATATGGACCTCCCTGAAAAGCATGTTGAATGTGTTGAGTGAGTTAGAAATGGTCAATTGGTGTACGAGCTATAACAAAACCAGAACTGTTCAACAAGCGTGCCCAAACCATACTGGTACGAATCAACAATGACCATTTCAGTATTTTTAACGGTTATTAATATTGTTTTGACACATTTCTTGGCACAATTTTGCTTTCATAATAGTACATTGTATATTTACAGACATAAGTGAAACACATATATAATGTTTAAATCACTAAACACATAATCACTTACCACTGGGTCCATTTACAATTTCACATCGGCCAAGCTTAACAGGTTTTCCCGGATGAATAAAGGAGATGATATGTTTCACCATTCCAAAATACTTCGTTGCATGACCATCGATACGCTTTCGCATCAGAGGTAGTCCCGCCTGAGACTTTGTGATTTTGTCAAGATGGTAAATACCACCAAATCCCGCGCTCTCAATACTCAATCTTGCTCTTGCCAAAAGTTTCACGCGGACCAACAGTAACAGCTCTTTCAGACCGCGGTCATGGAGAACGTGGAACTCAAGAGGAATGGGTAAAAGATGTGATCGCCCAATTGTTTCGCCACATCTA
>CM034536.1:24400707-24511319 GCA_020002185.1 Paraescarpia echinospica | reverse complement strand
GGAAACTCAAGATTACATAGATGCAATGTTCCAACAGGCATTTATACCCCTTATCAGAAAGCCTACTAGAATAACAGCAACAACTGCCACTGTCATCGATAATATATACAGCAATGATTTAATTGGTGCAAATTATCAATTGCATGGAATAATATATACAGATATTTCTGACCACCTACCAATATTTTTACTCACTAAACATACTGATAGCACAAAGGTAGAAATGACAATAGCGACTAGAATATATAATGCGCAGACTACTGCTACATTCAAAGAGAGTATAGATAAAATATGCTGGGATGACGTTTATGCATGCAGAGATCCACAAGAATGTTATTCTCTATTCATTAATGAGATATTAGTTGCATACAATAATTCATTTCCGTTAGCTAACACAACTATTAGGAAAAGAAAACATAAACCGTGGATTACTATGGGACTCCGACACTCCATTAGAACTAAAAACAAATTGTATATGTATTACTTGAAAAAACCGACTGTCTTCAATGAAACTAATTATAAAAGATATAGAAATAAAATAAATTGTCTTATTACTGTAGCAGAAAGAGAATACTATCGACATGAGCTTCAACAGCACAAGGGTAATTTAAAAAAAACCTGGATAGTCTTAAAGAGTATTATAGGAAGGAAGGAAGCATTTTTATCTAATGACAAATTACTAATTGACGGTAAATTAACAAAAAAAAAATGCTTAGCTGATACATTTAATGAATATTTTACAAGTATAGGTCCAGAACTGGCTGATAAAATACCAGTCATATCAGAGAGACCTGATGACTACCTCCAAGGAGTCTATAAAAATTCAATGTATTTGTCGCCAACCACACCAGATGAGATAAAGGGAATTATTAAGAATTTTTAAAACTCTAGTCCTGGCTGGGATGGCATAAAACCTATTATTGTCAAACAGGCCTTCTCCAACCTACTTGATCCTTTAAGTTACATTGTAAATTTATCATTTGATCAAGGATATGTTCCTGATCAACTAAAAATAGCTGATATAGTTCCTGTTTTTAAAAATGGCGATACATCATTAATTAATAATTACAGGCCTATTTCTGTCTTGCCTGTATTTTCAAAGGTTTTTGAAAGATTAATGTACAAAAATGAAACATAACATCTTGTCTAATTCCCAATTTGGATTTAGGAAAGGATATTCTACTGATATGGCTATTTCACTGCTAATTGACAAAATTAGTAAGGCAATTGATACCAAAGAGCACGTAATTGGGTTATTTCTGGATTTAGCCAAAGCCTTTGATACCGTTAATCATAATATATTATTGAGAAAATTAACACATTATGGAATCAGAGGAAATATACTCCAATGGATTCGTAACTTTTTAAGAAACAGACAACAACGAGTAAAATTCTATGGAACAAAATCTTCCCTTAAAAACATAACATGTGGTGTTCCGCAGGGTTCAATTCTGGGACCTTTACTCTTTCTTATCTATATAAATGATTTATCTACTTTATCTGACACAACGTTTACCATTATGTTTGCTGATGACACGAGCATCTTTATACAAGGCAACAATATAGATGAAATGGAAAATGTTTTGAACTCTGAAATAAAAAAACTATCTTTATGGCTTAACATTAATAAACTTTCTTTGAATATACAGAAAACTCACACAGTGACCTTTAGTAATACGATCAGTATAAGAGAGAGGTGTAATAACATTTGCATAGACGGCATACAAATTAACACTGTACATGAGATAAAGTTTTTGGGTTTGCTTATAAATAATACATTGAATTGGAGCACACACATTAAATATATATCAAATAAAATTTCTAAGAATATTGGTATTATAAAAAAGGTGACAAACAAATTAGATAACAAATCATTGTTAAACCTGTATTACATGTTTATATACCCATATATTACTTATTGTAATGTCGTCTGGGGAAGGGCCCCGAATATATACCTTGCTAAAATTCATTTACTCCAAAAACGAGTTTTGCGTGTAATAAGTCATGTAGGATTTATTGAACATACGCAGCCTTTATTTACATCTTATCAAATAATGAATATTTATGACGTAAATAAATATTTATGCTGTATTCTAATGTACAAGCATAATAGGGGTATGTTGCCAGATATATATCATGATGTATTTGTCCTGCAAATATCCACACATAAATATAATACAAGACAGGAAGTAACATATAAAATACCATACTGCAAGACTAATTGTAGACAACTGTCTTTGGCTTATGTTGGTCCTAAAATCTGGAATGCATTTATTACAAATAACTATTTACAATATTGTACATCTATTCATATGTTCAAACAAAGGACCAAGCGTCTAATTCTAGCAAACATATGCTAAATGCTGCTTTAATGTAATTTTGTCATGTTAAGATGTACCCGGTGTTCAGTGTTAGGTACTCGTATAATGTTGTCGTGTTAAGATGTACCTGGTGTTCAGTGTTACGGTACTCGTGTAATGTTGTCATGTTAAGATGTACCTGGTGTTCAGTACCATGTTAAGATGTACCTGGTGTTCAGTGTTACGGTACTCGCATAATGATGTCATGTTAAGATGTACCTGATGTTCAGACTTACGGTACTCGTATAATGCATTATTAAATAAATTGTTAGTTTATTATGAAGATGTTTTTTTTTTTTTTACACGAATCATAGATTTCATTGCATATATGACATGAATAAGGAACACAAGCAATGTGTTGCTTCGTTCCATTTGATACGTAATGTATACATGTTTCATATTACTGCTACATCTGTGATATACTTAACATTATGTATCAATAAAGATTATTATTATTATTATTATTATAGATTATTATTATTACACCTACCGCCCATAACAGCCGTCTTTTAAAAAACAATGCCATATTCTTACCTCAATAACTCAGCAATAGTTGAGAGTAAGTGGATAGTGATTTTTTGTTACCCAAATACACTTTGAGGTATGTAGTTTAGCTACCTGCGTAGACATTACCTGTTCAGTCTTACTGCAATCGAGCTACGCCTACGTATGCTTGTTTCCCCAGTCCCAGACGCTTTACATCTGGGGCGCTAAGTTTCCAACAGTTCGTTTACGATCCCAAAAAGGGTCCATAACACGTTTATACTTCACCCCACCTCACCACTCAGATTTGTCTAACGTACGTAAATCTTACACACCGTTTGTGTGTATGTGGCGCCATCTAGCAAACAATTTTGAACCAAGGACCATATGTTTTGACCTAACTAGAGTCTCTTACGAACTAGTAACAGTAACGAGTTAATTAATTTTATTTTACACTTACGAAAATATAAAAAATACATTATTTCTACTAAAAAACTAGAGCCGCTTCTCTTTCTCTCTCCCTCCCTCTCTCTCTCTCTCTCTCTCTCTCTCTCTCTCTCTCTCTCTCTCTCTCTCTCTCTCTCTCTCTCACTCTCTCTCTCTCTCTCGTTGTTCAGCCCGTATGAATCTTCTCCAGGTCAGTCTGTCTTGTGCAAGTGTCTACCTCTGTCTGGATTCTATACCGTGTTTCTTCAGGTTTCGTTTTATAATGTCTTTGTTTGGGGCTGACTCTAATCCTAGTTCCTTCTGATAGTTGGACAAATAGAATTTGTTTTGGAAGTCTGCTGTCGTCCATGCGAGCCACAAGATCTGCCCATCTGAATTTTGTTTGTATTAGTAATAATTCATTGTTTTAAGCTCGGGGTGTTTGCTCTTTTGAGTATTTCTTTGTTTTGTAATGTGGTCTCTCCACATTACTCTTATGATGGATCGGAGATGTGTCGTGTAAGGCATGTAGCTTAATAACTGTCGGTATAGTGTCCAGGTTTCAGCTCCATAGAGCCGCATAGGGTGTACTATAGCTGATTGTTACGTGGTGAGTTAGTGTTACGGTTGCGCAATCGACCGAAAAATTCATTATGCCCTCGCTATGCGCTTCTCCAATTCCATGTCTAGTTTGCCTCGTCAGAGATGGTACTTTCACGATAACTCAAGTTATAGACATTCTGAAATAGCTGGATATTTAGGAAGACATCAAGATTACGTTCGACCCTTGATGGTTGGTACCGCTTACTAACTACTAACATTCATTCAGTTATTTTATTATTGAATAAAATTTAATCTAACACACCAGAGCCGAGGATTCCGGGGGCTGATTCCCCAATTTTTTTATGGTGGGGCTGTACACAGGATTAGCTCCCCACTATTAAGGAAAAGGAGGGTGCATTTTGTGGTGCAACTGTAGATTTTTGGTGAGCTTCAGGGTGGTGCAATTGGAGGTTTTTGGTGAGCATCAGGGGGATGCAATTGGAGGTATTAGTGGGCCTTAGCCCACAATATTCACCCCGTCCCGACGCCAGTGTGAATGTAATTCACTACAAATCTACTTTAGTAAAAGTACTTTTAAACAAATCATTTGACTAGAAGGTAAAAGTATCTTTCAAAGGTATTTAACAGTTAAATAAAAGTACAAGTACAAAGATTCAATTTTGGTATGTATTCATTCTGTCCTATACGTGAGATGCAAGCCATTTTATAACGAATATTTTGTATTTATATATTTTGAAGTGTGCGTATATTTGCTAATATTCATAACTTCTCACGGCGTTTCCACAGAGTGTGGATATCGCTTCAAAGGCGGGACGGACCTTCCCGGTCGACATGGATGTGGGCAGACAGTGATACGATGAAGTACAACGCCTGGGTAACAAGTTACCCCAGGATAGCCAAGATGTGCGCTTATCTGGACGGTCATAAATGGAAGAACGATCACTGCTCGTCGTGGTATTACGGGCTGTGTGAAAGCGTTAGTCCAGGTAACTGACATGGAGCAATAGAGAATCTTCCTTAGGATATTCAATAGTATACTATAGTTAAATAAGATAAAAATATCTGGTTGTTTTGTAATTATGCCCCGACAATTAAACACTGTGATCAATGCCTTTGTATCAAATAATGTTGGCATGTCGAACTGATTAGTTTGTTTTAGTTCATACAATATTTGACTGGTGTAATCATTGTAATTATTGTATTGGTGAACTCCACGAGTAATTATTGTATTGGTGAACTCTACGAGTAATCAATTAAACGTCATTAATTCATTTTACCCGTAGCATTGTTGGGTCTGTATTTTGTTAAATGGCGTTCGTGTTGTCAAACTTGTGACACAATCGGCATATGTGTAAGCACATTGACATTCGTATTGGATATTCGGCTTACTGTTTAGGCCATTGCACTCGAGTTGGCTTAGGGTACATATCACAGAAAGCCAGAAATGTGAACCCATATCATTGCACAATATTTGCTCAATGTCTACAGCACATTAACGTTACACATATTGAAGTATTTAAGATAATTAATATATCATATATGTTCACGATTCTTCCACGTGGTACATTGCATTCCACATCTGTGATATTCTGTGTTTCCTGTTCGGGAATAGGAGGTGTGTCGTAGGGCAGTTAATATTTGGTTTACTTGCATGTGATGTTATGTATACACATTCGTATTCGCCTGGTTTCCTACAGCGCCGTGTAGTAGCGCCCTCTTCCACCCGGCTATAGACTCCATCTGCTACTTCATCATACGGGACAGCAACAACTTCAGAGGCATGACTACGGCGTGTCAGAAAAAGGGAGCGTCGCTAGCAACCATCGACACAGCCGAGAAAATGCAACACATCATTGACATCGAAATCCTAAAAGGAGTACCGTCACACCAAAAGTATACTTTCGTTTTGGTTTCGAATGTTTGAATTCATTATATTGATGGCGCTATTTACACTTTGTACAATACTTACACGCATTTAGTCAATTATAGTACAAGAACTGTTGCATTGTTTTAAATTTGTGTCAACTAAATGCTTCTTCATCCGCACGGTTTGCACAATACTGGACCTTAAGACAAGCCCAATACCGACGAGATTCTAGTCTCCCGCACCCATGACATCCAACCTATTTCGAGAGTCCTTGCAAGTACCGTAATCGATACATACACGCTATATCCTATCTTTACATATTTATTTATTCCTTGTATTTTTATAACTTATTAAATTTATTATTTAATTAATTATTTATTGTAGTGTTGACTCGATCCATTTATATATTTTGCTTAATTACTTATAAAACGTATGTATTTTATATCAATTTATGGTGTTTACCTAAATAAATATATTCGTATGATTACTGCTATTCGTATAGGAGATGATCGGTGCCATTTTGTTTTCTCGTAGAGTGTGGATATTTCTGAAGGCCGTCAAAGCGAGCGATCAGTTAATCTGGAAATGGAAGGAGGAGACAGAGGTAACCTACGACGCCTGGGCATCTAATTATCCGAAACTTCAGTTCCGCTGTGCTTACGTCAGCAGTTATGGCGTTGACCATTGGATGAATGTCGACTGCAAAAGCGAACAATACGTTCTATGCGAAAGAAGGTTCGTAGGTAAGGGGAATCCGCTGCGAATAAATCGTGATTTATGTGGTCTTGTTGAAAGCAACCATCATTGCTCCTGCTGTTACCACAACCACAACCACAACCACCACCACCGTTGTTACTATCAATATCATCATCATCACATCCACAAACTATAGAGAGCATGAACAACAACCACATACATCACCACAACCACAACCACCTATAAGATCACAACCACAACAACAATACAAATATTGACGAAACCCACTACACAAACAATCGTTGGTGTGAACACTCTGCCGATTACCTGAACAATATATCAATAAAATGAACGTTGTCTTGTAACAGTGAACAGAACTGACGCAACAACTACTACAGAGGCAACAACAACTACGATGACACCAACTACTACAGAGGCAACAACAACTACGATGGCACCAACTACTACAGAGGCAACAACAACTACAATGGCACCAACTACTACAGAGGCAACAACAACTACGATGACACCAACTACTACAGAGGCAACAACAACTACGATGACATCAACTACTACAGAGGCAACAACAACTTCGGTGGCACCAACTACTACAGAGGCAACAACAACTACAATGGCACCAACTACTACAGAGGCAACAACAACTACAATGGCACCAACTACTACAGAAGCAACAACAACTACGATGACACCAACTACTAAAGAGGCAACAACAACTACGATGACATCAACTACTACAGAGGCAACAACAACTACGATGACATCAACTACTACAGAGGCAACAACAACTTCGGTGGCACCAACTACTACAGAGGCAACAACAACTACGATGGTACCAACTACTACTGAGGAAAAAACAACAACGATGGCACCAACTACTACAGAGGCAACAACAACTACGGTGGCACCAACTACTAAAGAGACAACAACAACTACGGTGGCACCAACTACTAAAGAGACAACAACAACTACGATGGCACCAACTACTAAAGAGACAACAACAACTACGATGGTACCAACTACTACTGAGGTAAAAACAACTACGATGGCACCAACTACTACAGAAGCAACAACAATTACGAAGGCACCAATTACTACAGAGGCAACAACAACTACGGTGGCACCAACTACTACAGAGGTGGCAACAACAACAACAAATATTGCACCAACTACTATAGAGGCAACAACAACTACTACAGCGGCTCCAACGACTCCTGAGGAGATCTCAGGTACAACAACAACGACAACAACAACTGCAACAACGACAACATCAACTGCAACAACGACAACAACAACCGCTACAACGACAGCAGCTGCAACAACGACAACTACGCGAGTCGTTTCAGACAAGACGTTGTATCCAGTACGTCCGCCACTGACGAAGGAATTCGTCAAGACGAACCGGATACTGGAGGTGGTGGCGGATCTGCCCGTCAGCAGTAAGCAAACGATGGGGTACTCGGCGCTGGAACTCATTCTCGACTGCGAGTTCGCCGGCTCTAAGTGCGACATGAGGTAGGCGACATTTTCACATGTTGGCTAAACCAGCGGTTCCAAAACTGGGGTACGCGTACCCCCGGTGATACACGAGAGGTTTTCCGGGGGTACGCATAGGTTTATTCGAAAGTAAAGATTTCACCATGTAGTGTGTTACTCGTTTTCGGACGTTGCATCAAAACGGAGATTTCATGGGAATGTTATTGTTCTAACATCCCTTTGAAATCACGAAGAAAGACGACGGCGTCGTCCGAGAGGTCTCCGAATGTTTCTACGCCGAGGAATTATAGTTGAACAAAGTGCGCGCGTGTGCGTGGTCGGTGCGCGGTGTGATGTTGTAAATAAATGGACCCCGTTGTATATGGTCTGTGTGTCCATTTACCACGGCGTTGAATATGGACCTCCCTGAAAAGCATGTTGAATGTGTTGAGTGAGTTAGAAATGGTCAATTGGTGTACGAGCTATAACAAAACCAGAACTGTTCAACAAAAGTGCCCAAACCATACTGGTACGAATCAACAATGACCATTTCAGTATTTTTAACGGTTATTAATATTGTTTTGACACATTTCTTGGCACAATTTTGCTTTCATAATAGTACATTGTATATTTACAGACATAAGTGAAACACATATATAATGTTTAAATCACTAAACACATAATCACTTACCACTGGGTCCATTTACAATTTCACATCGGCCAAGCTTAACAGGTTTTCCCGGATGAATAAAGGAGATGATATGTTTCACCATTCCAAAATACTTCGTTGCATGACCATCGATACGCTTTCGCATCAGAGGTAGTCCCGCCTGAGACTTTGTGATTTTGTCAAGATGGTAAATACCACCAAATCCCGCGCTCTCAATACTCAATCTTGCTCTTGCCAAAAGTTTCACGCGGACCAACAGTAACAGCTCTTTCAGACCGCGGTCATGGAGAACGTGGAACTCAAGAGGAATGGGTAAAAGATGTGATCGCCCAATTGTTTCGCCACATCTATAAGGAAAACTCTCGACTATTTACGAGAAACTATAGAAAAAAGTCTAACTCTACAAGCTACCTTACCTACGAAAATGCGTAGTGAAACTGGCTGAATGACTCCACCGTTTCCCACGATGCGCTTGAATATGTTCTCCTAACTAATTTCTCGCCTAAGATGTTTGGCATATCCGACTCTGTATGATGGCTCCGTGAGGGCATTGTGGATTTTCCGTTCACATTGTTATGTAAACACGGTTTATCGGCGTTATTCTGCACGAACACTAAACTTCAGATTATGTATCACGAATTATCTCCGAATCTACCGGTGCAAAACTGCTGCCCACATTGAGTCCCTTGAGAAAAAGATTGGGAACCGCTGGGTTAAACTTTTATGCAGCACATTACACTGTTGTGGTATATGTGATTCTGTATCACGTGTCACTGTTATTTGTATATTATCTTCATCAGTAATGCCGTCGTCGTGATAGTATGTTAAACGTTGGATAGGCATCTAAAACCGTGGCTGGAGCATCGGACTCTAAATCGAGAGAACCAGGTTTCGAAACATGTGCTGCCAAATTCGTTCACTCTACTTTGTTCCTGTTCAGTCAGCTGCATGAATAATTATCTGGCTATAGACTGTGGTGGGTATTTGTGTACGAATATGATATTTGGATATTTTATGGTAATGTTGTCGTTCTTGACCTGGTCAGTCTGTAATCGTCTGCTTACAGCCACTGATTGGCGTGTTTCTCATTTCCTATTGCAAAGCATGCCGCTACGTAAAAAAATATTAAGTTCAGCTGCATTAGCCATAGCCTGAACACGATGTAATAATAATAATCATCATCATAACAATAATATATCCGTCCTCTTTCATGGCAAAAGTATTGTCGTTCGAGCATTAGTTACACAATTGCTATTTTTATAAACGACAAATTGCCATTGTTGACTATTTTGTTTACTGTTTTTTACGTATGCCAAACTGGCACAGTAATACGCCTCACCATTTGGAAACATGACAGCTTGGTTTACGTCTGCAGTGATTTTGCGACGTTCTACGACACCCAGCACGGCAACTGTTACATATTCAACTCGGCGTGGAACAAGACAAAGACACCGCAGCAGCAGCAGCGACCCGGAACAAGATACGGTGAGTGAACCTGCACCGGTTTACCGTTGCCGCCATCCATATTTGGTGTAAGAACCTGGCTCTCAACATTGGAGTCTGTGTATCCCTTGTGACTCACACGTTAATATCGGTCCCGTCTCAATTTGGGACGTAAAAGAACGACCGAGGACGATATGCATTGACACACTCAGTGCCAGCATAGAAAGGTCGGCTTGGCGAATATGTTCTGGAAAATGCTGACTAAGTTGAATAAGACCTTATAAGATCATAACATTGTAACAACAACAATATATATATATATATATATATATATATATATAAATATATATATATATATATATATATAGTGGTTATAATGTTATGATATATATATATATATGTATATATATATATATATATATATATATATATATATATAGACTAGTCAGTTAATAGAACGTTACCGAGTGCTGGAAACAACAACAAGGAACTAGAAACTTCTCTGTCACGGCGAACTGTAGTTACCGTGTCGTCTTCATCACGTTTAACTGACGCTCACAGCACAAATGGTTATTTTTACAAACCTCGAACGTATTTTGTATTAGCAATGCTGTATAGTTGGAATGTTCTGCTCGAAAGTAACATCTTGTGTGACGCTTCAACAGTCTAATCAGTTACGCTAATATACGCCAAATATTCCACTCGGCTTATTTGTTCGAAACGGCCATTCCACAAATGGAGAAAGGATTGTTAAATGAAATATCATTCCCTATGTTGAAGTGTTTTAATAACTAGATCTTGTAGCAATTTATTTCCAAGTGTGCATGACTGTAACAGTTACTGTTTCCAGTCTGCTTTAATTAATCAATTATAATCAAAGCGAGGGAGTAATTTTAATGATGTATGAGTTTAGGTCTGCATATGACGTTGAACATCGGGCAGCACGATTATATGAAAGACTTGGGCGGCTCAGCCGGAATACGTATCGTCGTTCACCCTCAGGAACGGATGCCTTTTCCTAAGGACGAGGGCATCTTGGCAGCCCCAGGACAGATGACTCTCGTGGGCATTCGGCAGGTAATCATAGTTTGGAATTTGCAGAAAATGTGTATCTCGTATAAAAGCACGAAGAACCAGATACATACAGAAGATGCATGGATATCATTTTGGTTGTGGTACTGGCCTTTCCATATGACTGCAGTTATAGTAACGTTATCCTATCGTGATTTTCTTCACGGTGTGCATAGAGCAACTATGTCAATGTTGTCATTCTGACACACATTTTAAAATGCTATTTACCATTTTCTACAAGCATGTCAGAGCAATGACAATGTCGTAAACAGTTATAATGCGCACGCATAACAGTATATACGCTTATAATTATTTAAAACAAACACTTTCCTGCAGTGATTCCAATTGAAGGCACATTCTTAACCTGCCCAAATATACACCAACATGTCTGTCTGCAAACGATATGAAGGGTTTTGCATATCCGATACATTTTGTTATGTTTACGCATATCTTCGTCTGCAGTTCAACGTCGTGCGTTTACCAGAACCTTACGGCAACTGCACGGACACGATGGAACGGAACATCAAGAGGAGCGTCTTCGAGGAGGTCTACCCCGTCCGATACAGCGCTGGAGTAGGTCGACATGAAATGTGATTTTGAATTGAATTAACGCTAACAAATCTACCTAAATACGTTCGTATAAAAATAATTCGGTTGGCTCAGTGATACTATATTATTAGACAAACCATTGACATAAGGCGATTTTTACCCAGTGGTGGATGACTTCAAAATATAAATGTGACAAGAACTGAGAAACATAGCTGCATTTATTTTTCCTAGATGATCTGTGGTCTGTAATAAGGTTGACGCCAGGATTCGTTGGCATAACAAAAGGCTAAGACTATTACTAATCAAGTTGTTAATTTAGTAGTGAAACGTAGTGATATAGTTAAATGCATACAGTTAAATGCATTAATTTGTGTATAACGAGATTGTATACTAATATGGGTCTTACAGGCCTGCTACGCCACGTGTTACCAGCGCTACGTCATCGAGCGCTGTGGTTGCGCCGACTCACAGTATCCGATGGAGGGCGCTGCGTTCGACAACAAACACACAAAGACGTGCAACTCTGTCGACGCCACGGAAGGTTATGCAAAAACATAATGGTGTTGTTACATGAGTCTAGCGTGTTGACTCATACAGCTAATAATGTACAAAGTTTTTACAATTAAAACATTAGAAACACGTAAAGGTAAATGCTTATACAGCGCGCTATCCCGTCACTAGAGCTGTTCAGAACCCTTTACAATTTACTCCCTGGTGGATCTGTTCAGTCGAACACTACTTCTACTTCTCTGGGAAGTATTCCGCCACGCTGCAATTAATGCGCAAAGTGTACACATTTCTACCACTGTGATAGAAATACGAAGGGAGAAGAGTCAGGTACTCATTCATGCAACTGAGTGAACTGGTGCAACGTCGATTTAACGAATTTGCCCAATATTTGACACTGCATCAAGAGGATTCGAACCCGACATTTCTCTATCCGACGCTTTCATAACTGCAACACCGCGCCCCACACTGTTATTATTACTAAAATATTTGAATACAACAACTACTATTCGTTCCTTCAATTTGCTTCTATGTGTGGGTCTTTTTTTTCAAAATTGAATTGCTCTCCAGTTCCGTCCGCGTAGCCGTCTTCTACCATATCAGGCCTTCTACTTGTTTATTCACTATCGCTTCCGTTCTCCTTTTGATGTCTCCTTATACCCGCTCCTCTCCCTTCGTGTTTCTTCATTCTCAATACGTCCATTTCTTCTCCCTTTCACAGTTATTAGTAGCGCAGTAGCGCTGCGGTAAGAGCTTCGGACTCTCGACTGAGAGAACGCAGGTTCGAATTTTATGCGGCGGTGTCGAACCTTGGGCAAGTTCGTTTACTCTACATTGCTTTAGTTCACTCAGCCGTATGGATGAGTACCTGGCTATAGACAGTGGTGAATATTTGTGTACGAATAATCTTCGCGCATTAATTGCACCGGGGCAAAATGGTTCCCAGAGAAGTCGAGATGGTGTTCAATTGAACAGGTCTGCCAAGGAGTAAAGTGTAAAACGCTTTGAGCAGTTCTGAGGAGTGGATATGCGCGCTATATAAGAACTTACCTTTATTAGTTCGATGAACCTTCTGTCACTGCCCGCATGTTGTTTTCCTCCAGTTCCTCTCCCCATTATACCTTCTGTCTTTTGCTAATTGTCTAATTGTGTTCGCTTCCCACATAATTAGGCCCGATACACCGTATTGTTCTAGTGTGTTGACGTCCTTTGTTCCCAATATGTTGCAGACATGTGCAGATACGAAGTGAGCATCGACTACGCCTACAGCAGACTCGACTGCGACTGTCCGATGCCGTGCGAGTACGTGCTCTTGTATTATATTTTGTCCAGATGAGTAGGTCTTCGTGCAATCACAGTACAATTATCGATTAATGTTGATGGCGGATCCACACGAATAGCTTATGTGATTAAGTTAACAGTGGGATTAAACGCAGTGTTTAGACCCGAGAAGATTCGCTCGTCTGTTTCCGTGAACGTTTTCCCATTCGACACACAACATAGGCGCTTGAACCATACGTACGTTTCACGAGTGCACGTATATAGTAATTACCACCTGGAAAAACTTTATATATTGCCTTGCAATAGCAACGCAACCAAGCAATCATAGGGACGGTTTTGAACATACCATACATAACTAATCGCAGACTTCCCACTATACGATATTAAATATGTGTACTCCTAATAGTGTACGTTACTGTATTATAATAGAACTATCGCAAGAGTGTTGTATGTGAGCATACCTCGACGATATCTGGTGATATTACACTGTCATTAGACATACACCACGATGATAATAAACAATGTAATTATATTGTTCTTGTCTTCTTGTTCAAAACACTGTAGGCATTGTTGTTGCTATCGTGTAGTTTGTCTTCCAAAAAGCGTGTTCTTTTAGATTGGTTTTCGTAACGATGTGGTCAGATGTTGATGACGGCTGGTCTGTCTGCTGCATTCACTAAACAAAGTGTCCCAAGTGGGGTGCTGCTAATATGACACTTCTGCATAGGCAATAGGACCTACTGTGTTCGGTGTAAAGCCAACTTGTAGATGTTTTGACATCATGCTCCTTAATGAGTTAGTGACAAAGCCTGAACGCAGGAAGACAACATGAGGAATGTATATCATTATTGTACTTAATGCCATGTTTTGGTAGTAAGGGAATATATTTGTATATCTCATGCAAAGATTCTCTTTACCGTATTCAATGTAGTTGATTTGTGGAGAGATAGCGTTGTATTAGTAAAGTATCAAATTCGTGGTAATTTACCAAGCATGTTTATCTTTATTTGGCCAAACAAGCTAGTATGCATCAATGATGTAAGTCAGGAATGCATCGCTTAGACATCAACCAAACAATACTAAATGCTAAATGCCATAATAGGAATGTGTGTATTTGTCCACAGAGAGACGGGGTATTCGTATCAGACGTCCAACTCTATGTGGCCGACCGACGCACACAAAGTGAGAACAAAACTAATTTGAACTAAAAGTGTGCGTATGTGTGTGTGTGTGTGTGTTTGTCTGTCTGTGTGTGTGTGTGTGTGTGTGTGTGTGTGTGTGTAGGTGTGCGTGTGCGTGTGTGTGTCTGCCGTGCGTGCATGTGAATATATGTGTGTGTGTGTGTGTGTGTGTGTGCGTGTGTGTGTGTGTGCGACTGTCTGCATAGGTGCGTGCGTGTGTGCGTGCGTGCGTGCGAGCGAGCAAGCGAACATGTGAGTGTGTGTGAGTGTGCGTGTGTGTGTCTGGTGGGTGGGTGGGTGGGTGTATGCATATGTGTGTTTGCGTGAACGTGTCTGCATTTGTGTGGCGCGCATGCGTTTATGTGTGCGTGCCCGCGCGCGCTTGTGTTTGTGTGCACCACACATATTATAGTTGCGCAAGTCGGTGCAGTCTTTAAAATATTTTCTGTGCGGTTTCCTTGTAAGCGTGATTGAACGCATTGCTAACGATGTAACACGTCGCTTATGTTCCCGTAATCTGCCTCCCACAGTGTTGGGATCGATAACACAAAATCATTGTCCCTGTATTGTAGGCGTTCACACACATCATCTTGTCCCCGTGTGCCCAACATATGCATGGTGTCTTACGTTGATAACGATGCCCTCTACCAGAATGCTTTTTTCATACGCCTGCAGAACTTGGCGTCTAGAAGCCATTGTTAAAATGGCGCCTGCCCCGCTACGCCTCTGTGCTTGGCGAGAGTTTCGATTACTATAACGCAACTTTCCCTGGTGTGGGCGACGCGACACTTCTCTCCGAATACAGCTCATAACAAGCACAATAGACTGTTCCTTTGTGTATTTCGTGTTTTTAAAGATGATTGAGGTGAATATAGCAGGATCCTACCATAATAGTATTATGATGAAAAATATGCTGCGTAACTTACCTGTCATTGTTTATACTAACTATACTAATACTTGAGCCTAATCTACGCCCTGGGAGTCCTCGCCGATAGATACTGTGGTCAATAAAACTACCGGGACAACTTATCACGTCAATAGTAAAATATATATCGGTCGTTCAAACTGCCATGAATGTGTTCCTTTGCTGCCCGCTGTACCGTGCAGTCGCATTCCGGGTTAATCCATGATCACTGATAGCAGTGGATAGAAATGACGTTCCGCATCTGCTAGGTCACTTCCGTAATAACTCGCTAGTTCCCACGCCCCGCCACGCGTCGTTATTGCTCGTCAAGGAATGCGGCATCATTAAGACATTAAAACACGCACACACATGCACGCACGCACGCACGCACGCACGCACCCACAAACACACGCACGCTCACACACGCACGCACACACACACACACACACACACACACACACACACACATACACTTACACGCACGCACGCACACGCACACACACACACACACGCACACACACGCACACACACACATTACACCTGACTTAAATTCTTCTAATCAATAATTTCTTGCGCTCACTGCTCACTTCTAGAAGACAACCTGTACCGTATCGATGGTCTCTAGCTCCAAGAAAACTGCATTGCCCTAAGAAAACGTCGGAACTAAGCACTCCTCCATTGAAACATAATTCTGTTGAATAAAACTGTCCCATCAGTCTTAAATCACCAGGGAATATTGTTAGTTTCCGGAGTCAACGGAAGACCAAGTCCACACTGCTATGAAATCTTCATATCAGCACAAATGGTTAACCCTAAGTCCTTTTCTTTTACAATAGTACTTAGTACAGTACCCCTCATTGTATATTCTACATATTCGTTCCCATATACTGTGTGGAGGCATTTACATTTTCCAAAATTGAACAACATTTGCCACTTTTCAGACCAATAATTTGATCAAGCTGTCAAGATCATCTTGTAAATGCTGTCTATCCTCATCACTTCTAATCGTTCTAAACATTTTTATATCATTCGCAAATTACAACACCTTGATTGCGCAATTGCATTCAAAGTCAATAAAAATCTTTGTCTAAGTTCGGCCGGCATGTATGCAGAATTATATTTCAGGACATCGTAGCAGAAAAGATCGCAAATTATTCGGGGTATTATTTAAGAAAATATTATAATAAACTTGTATTTATTTGTGTATTGTATATTCACTGTTGTATTTTGGGAATTGCACTACACACGGTTGTGATTATATAAATACCTATCATGGTTCTTATTCAGGAAACCATAAAACAGCAGTTGGCGTCTGATATATTGCGGTATCTTGGCAACACAACGGACGACCGGAAGTTGTGGAACAACCTGCTCAAGGTGAAGGTCTACTTCGAAGAGTTCAACTACGAGAATATCGAGGAGACGCCCGCCTACTCGGTAAGACTGTCGGGTGGGAGACGCCCGCCTACTCGGTAAGACTGTGGGGTAGGTTACGTCCGCCTACTCGGAAAGACTGTTGGGTGGGTTAAGCCCGCCTACTCGGTAAGACTGTGGTGGGTTACGGCTGCCTACTCGGAAAGACTGTGGGTGGGTTACGCCCGCCTATTCGGTAAGGCTGTTAAGTGGGTTAAGCCCGCGTGCTCGGTTAGACTGTGGGGTGGGTTACGTCCGCGTACTTGGTAAGACTGTGGGGTGGGAGACACCCGCCTACTCGGTAAGACTGTGTGTGAGAGAGAGAGAGAGAGAGAGAGAGAGAGAGAGAGGGAGAGAGAGAGAGAGAGAGAGAGAGAGAGAGAGAGAGAGAGAGAGAGAGAGAGAGGGAGAGAGAGAGAGAGGGAGAGAGAGAGATAAAGAGTGTAATGTATGCGCGCGTTATTATGTTCTCGTTCCTTCTGCTACTAACTGCTTATGATAATTACAATCTCCTCAAATTTAAATGTTTTGTGTTAAATCAATTAAACAAATACAAAGATAGTTCATAGTACCGTTGTACACACACACGCGCGCGCATACACACACACACACACGCACACGCACACACACACATACACACACGCACACACACTCACACATATAATATTGCCTAGAAAAAGAATATATTTTATTGTTTATCTAGGTAAGAAATGCGAATCCATCAATATATTAGCTGTAAATATGTATATGTTTTCTCTGGATGTTATCCGCAGACCATCAACTTCGCGTCTGACATCGGGGGCATCCTGGGTTTGTGGATCGGCTGCTCCATCATCAGTCTCTTCGAGTTCCTCGAGCTGTCCATGGACTTCGTGATGGTGGCTGTGATGAGGATGTTCTGCCGACGACGAGCCGGGAACACTCGCCGAGGAACTGCTCTCGTCAAACCGACCCGAAGTGATCCGCCGTACTTGCGCACAAAATGGATGAATCGCGTTGACCAGGTGATATAACAAAGCTTGTCGATCGACACGTCAACATTTATGCCATTTCAACATGTTTGTATGAAAATACATTATCATAAACGTGTACCAGAAAGGTTTGGCGAGGTCTTCCTTCTACTGCATCAAGAGTGTTGCTTAATAATGTGTGTTTGGTTGCCTTGTTTTGACCGCTGTCAATACCTTGGCTTTGAGTATGTGCCCTTTTCGGCTAGTGACCATTTGTGTAGAACAAACTATTGTTTAGTGGAATGAAATTTGAAATATATATCCCGCTTTTCACAATGGAGGCATTGAACGCAGGTGTGGCACGCTTTCGTGCTTAAGTGATTGCTGAATGATATGTTTGTTATTCCACATTGGATGACTGATGATTCAAGCCAACGTTCTTCCGCATCGTTTACATACAATGCAAGTATATGTAAATGTGTACATGTAACAATTTGGTTTTGATTGACATGACATAATATTAGCTGTTCATGTGTAGGTTTTAATAGTTATCTCTCCAAAATCCGATCGAATTGTTGCTAACGTGTACCATTAGTAATCTGTACTTATTTTGGAACAGTTCAGCCATACCCCACAAAGATTTCCTAAAGTTTTTAAGCTGGCTACAATAAATGTGTTGTTATTTTTTGCAAGGTACAGGTTACATTCGCAGAGAGAGGTGTAACGTCAAGTCCGTTCTGCACTATCGACCGCCAGAGGATGCTGCAGCGCCACGGAGCGTCACCGTTCGGAGGAGACTTGGCTCGAGAACATATGAGATCAACTCTCAGTAGCCCTGACATCTAGGAGACAACCAAAATGCAAGAGGCCTTTAACCAAAACAGAATGTCAGATGCCGTGAACATATTATGTAGTGTGAATCAGAAATGTTGCGAATGTATTATTAAGGTATTATTGTCGTATTGTCTAGTGTAATTGACATTAGCGTAATAGTATCAAATGATATAATAACTTTGTTTACTGTAATAGGTACTCACGCCAATTTTGAGCCATCAACTACTAAATGCCAAGAAGAATTAAAATATAATCGAATACAACAATAGACGTGATCGTGATTTCTGGAAACGTAATGCATAGCAATCTCATGATGTTAATGTAAGTATGTATGTGTTTACGAGATGCACTACCATGGCTGAAAGAAGAATCACGAAGATATTTATAACAAAGAACGTTATTACGAAGCAGTTAAAGATGTTGTAATGAAACGTATTAAAACCTTACTTATTTCCCTTTGATTTACCTTTAAAATGTTGTTTTGTTGAAATTGTAGTATCTGTGTTGGTGTCCACAAAATGTTAAAAAGACGATACGTCTGGGACAATTGTTGAGAAATTAAATATTTTTTATGCAACGTTTAGAGTAAAACACATTCTAAGGAATGTATTGGAAGGAAGACGTATGCGTATATTGTATAAACAAATAGGTTATATGTTGGCTATTTCTTACAGGTCTTTAGTTTGAGAGAGAGAGAGAGAGAGAGAGAGAGAAAGAGAGAGAGAGAGAGAGAGAGAGAGAGAGAGAGAGAGAGAGAGAGAGAGAGAGAGAGAGAGAGAGAGAGAGAGCAGCAGCAGCGGCAGCAACAGTAGCAGCAGGGTTGGCTTATATCAGTACAGTGTTATACCATATGAATGTCCCGGGAATACAACAGTCTTCCCTTTAGCTCAAATCGTGATGTTGACCCAATGACATTCTAACAGCGAGTTTACTCTCCTACAGACTAGAAATTATCTATGTGAACGTCATTACCAGTGGCGTTCACATAGAAAGTTAGTAAACGTTTCGTGTTTGAATTCCAATTAAATGTTCAAAGTGCAGCTCTATTTCGCTTAAAAATAATAATTTCAGGGTAGATCACTTTGATCCAAGAAGTTCATATTATTACAAGAAACTGGTAAAATTCAACACACTAGCTGGTACACTATTGTCTAGTGTAATGGAGGGATCTTCCTGTACAAATACGCTATCAGAGGTATAGAAAAATAATGATGGGAGCATTACTGATGTCAATGAAATGTTGACATTACCCTTCAAATTTGCGTGCAACATTGTAGTGTCAGTTTGTTTTAAATGAAGTAACTATACGTTGGCTCGATCACACAAAAGCATACTTTATTTTATTTGTATTATCTGGCGACAGCATTCTGTGTTGGACAGCTAAACATAACATTTTCGTGAGAATACGCAATGAGTATGATGCGCGGCTGTTTGGGGAATGCTGTGAACATGTGGCTGAGTATTTCGTATTTGGATTCCTTTAAGCGCTTCGTAAACATTGTTGACATTGCAACAAAACCACCGTAGAAGTGACGAGTGAATGAAGTGAAGCATGCAGAGCTCTGTTCCGACCGCTTTGACGAAAGAGTCCGTCGTTTTGAGAGAGAGACAGAGAGAGAGAGAGAGAGAGAGAGAGAGAGAGAGAGAGAGAGAGAGAGAGAGAGAGAGAGAGAGAGAGAGAGAGATGTGTGTGTGTGTGTGTGTGTGTGTGTGTGTGTGTGTGTGTGTGTGTGTGTGTGTGTGTGTGTGTGTGTGTGTGTGTGTGTGTGTGTGTGTGTGTGTGTGTGTGTGTGTGTGTGTGTGTGTGTGTGTGTGTGTGTGTGTGTGTGGTTCATGAGTATGTACGTGCATACGTGTGTTTTCCACTCGATACAAATATGCAATATGGATTTTTTTTTCATCAACCTTCTGAAATCGACTCTGTACACTCACATTCGGCATCTACGTATTATTGACCACTGTAAGAAGTACACTCGGAGAAAGGTTAACCCACTCCCAAAATTTGGAGGAGTTTCGTGCTAAACCTCTACGTGCAAAATGATTGTTCTGATGTGCAGCTAGAGAGGTTGTTATTAGACGAATTGTCAAGGAGAGTGGATCTAAACTGATCAAGGTTTTAGGGTTAGATTTAACGTAATGTTGACAAGATTGCCTTCATGATTTTGTACGTGGATGAGTAGCACGAAATGCGCTCTCCAAATCACAATGCTACAATATTGTGTTGATCATCGAAATGTCAGAAAATGCTGTTCTACGGTTACAACAGACCGCTTCACAATGAGCGAACTGCCAAGCTGACAGCCTTATTGCAAGTCCAGCATGCCACTGTTGCAGCGCTCGACAAAACAGTGCCATGCTCTTTGTTATGCTTGTTTTATCAGCTGCAATCGGCATTATTCATCACGCACACTTTTTAACCCTCCTTCAAGACGAAATATGTAATAAACGGCGCTAATATGGTCCCTGCGTTCTGACGCACGTGGAAGACAGCACCCTGTCGCGATTAGATTATCTTAACTACTTCTCAGTATATCCCTCCGCAGGTTCTTAGGGCCACTTATGTCAAACGTACGTACAACCGCAATGCAGGGTATATTCAGAAGACACAGAAAACCTGCCACAAATGTGCATATGATAGTATGCGGCATGTGTCCTGCAATCCAGCTGTACCGCACGACACCAGGTTCATTCACGTAATCATAATGCAGTGGTGACGTCAGCCGATGGATGACCCTTCGGATGCTGAGGCGAAATGTTGATAACAGCAAGATCATCATATTTACATATAAACATATCTCTGGTTAGATGGCGTTTGCAAATTGGTTGCCCCATTATTATTATTTATAAAGCAATTCCATCAGCAATTGGTGTGCTCAAACTTTGGAATTCCACCTGCTTCATTAAAAACACACACTGCTATGACACATCTCGTGAGTGCTGTGAGTGTTAAAATTAGCTCATCAATAAACCACTATTTAACGAACGTAGCCGCCAAAATATATGTTAATTCACTCGTCACCTCTCGTCTGGTTAGTACAACTCACTCTTGCTCGCCATCAACAGGAGGATTGTCTTCCGGAGTGCTGAACACTACCGCCAGACCAGTGATACGTGTCATTAGGCATGAGCACATTACACCTCAGTCAGTGGGCTGTACTGTTTGCCGACCGCGAGTCGCATCATTGTCAGAGCGTTGCCACTAGCATACACGTATGATTGGAGCTGACACAGTGCATGGATGGCGGATACTTTGCAGCTAAACTCGCTATGATGTCCGACCCAGCACCATTCTCCAACATTGTAGCAATGCAATAGGCAGGATGAGCACCGGTGGCATAGCATTCGACGAAACAGCGTTGAGGCTGTGGAAAACATAGCCAACAACCTTTGTTTCTAAAATTTATTACAAGTACTACATTGCCTTTAAATGTGCAACTTCTTCTTATTATTTTTTACAGAGAATCACCTTTTTATTAACATTTATCCACTACTTTTTATCTAGTTACTCTTATGTTTATATTTATGTTTAGTGTGGTCTGCATTACTCGTGTAGTATGTATTGCCTGTCCTATCAGTGTTTATTTATTTTTCCTTCTCCCTCTCCCTCTCACTTCCCCCTTCCCCTCACCCTCCTCCTCCCCTCTCCCGCTCCCCTCCCATTCCCCATCCACCCTCCCTCTCACCCTCCCCTCTCCCTCCCCCTTCCCGTCCTCTCCCCCTCACCCTATCCCTCCCCCTAATAATAAGTATATTTACAGAACTCAAGTATACGCCGTGAGAGTCACCGTAGATCTAGTCAATCTTCGATCGGTTCACTACTTTCTCGTGAACACGAAATTCTGTCCGAAACCTACTGTAAATCAACATCGTCACGAAAGTGCAGGCGAACGAACAATGCAACGGTACGCTATAAGTTTACCAGTGATATGATAATATTGACAGATCGTTGCGCCATTACAATGAGACAGCAATCAAAATAGTTTAATGTGTTTGTACGGTGAATCTCCCTGTCCCATTAAGTAAGCATTTCGCACTTTCTGTAGCAAATACGGTCTACAATAAAGAGAACGATTGGGTCGGATGTATTAGTCATAAATCGTGTCCAGCGAACAACGAACTACTGAACTATATTCTGTGTATGTTGTGACATGCGTTGAAAGGTAAGACAGTATATTCTGACTTATTAGTATATATGATTAATGTACATGTAAACAAATTACGAGTTAGCTACATATTTTAATAATAGTTTAATAAGTGCGTTTTCATATTTATTTTAATGGAAGCAAAATATAAACAATACACGCCCCTCAGGTTCCATTGCAAACATTTGGTCTGGAAACATACAATTGTGTATTCAGCGTTGTATTTTGTGAGAGTCCTTCCAGGCTCCACTACCTCTAACCGAGATGGACGGGGACGGACATAAGCCGCTGTACGGGTTCCTGACGCCGTCGGACGGCAGTAGCGGACTGAAGGGCGTCTGGCGGGGCTTCACGGACACGTCAACGTCCCACGGCGTACCTCACATCCGCCGAGTAGTTGGTAATCGACAAAACTGCTTCGGCCGACTCTTTCTGTTCTCACTCGGTCGTCTTATCGTCTTCCTTGTTTTATAGACACGCCTTCTAGCTACTTTATAAGAAGTAGGGTGAAGGTACTGGTTGTTGTATTGTATTATTGTGTATTGTGCAAGACCGGCTTCAAGAATAGCATCTTTTCAATGATATCCGGTTTGAGGTGACACTATTATTCTGTTCTCTGTATGCCTTCTCTGAGTTCTATTGTTGCTTTTGAAAGTTTGTAGCACATCATCTCATTCGGTGTGTGATTCTAAGAATGTATATACAGAGCTGTTCTGAGCATGCCTACTACTAAGTTACTTTGTAAATGTCGAACTTCTAGCCGCATGCAAACGAGTGTTTCCACTGTTGCAAGGAATAATTTGATATTACTCATTCAGTGTAGTACAGTATTTCTAGATATGAATTCGTTTGTTGATCACTTGCCAAGCCTGGAGCTTTTCCGAACATGATGCCTTTTTATGAGGAGGGTAGCCACGGTGGCTGCCATTTGAAATATGTGATTTGTTCCAGTAACACGGTTAAACAGTCGTCCGAGTCCACTTTCACCATGCATCCATACTTCGCAAAATAATCATCCGCTGTTAGCAATCTCATGGTGAATTTTGTATGGACTCAACATCTATTTTAGACCTACTAACCCAATATATATATATATATTGGGTTAGTTGGTCTAAAATATATTTCAACATTACGTCGAGACTGGTTGTTCCACCTCCGTTAGTATAGAGTTGATACTTCCAGAAAAGTTGCTTTTACTAAGCTTGAAGCAATATGAATGTTGCGCCGCGACAAATTGTAAAACAATTGTAAACATTAAGTTACAGACAAACTCCTGTTACCGTGTGTCCTGTTTAGATCAAATAATAATACTAATAATATAAATAATAATAACTGATAATAATAATAACAAATAAATAATACTAAAATAAAATAGTCATATATATAATAATAATAATCATAATACGTAATTATGGAGCGCCATGTATCCTGATAAAATCTGCAAGTAAATTATAAATAAAATACGTCATGATTAATAATGACTTAAATGTGGCAACACAGTCTGCATGCATGACAGCGTGGGGCAGGACATTCCAAGTCAATGTTATATTATATATTTTTTAGGTCAGTTATGTGAAATACATATTACTATGATGAGCAACTCGAGAAGCGAATACGGTAGTTACACACCAGTAATTTTAACATCAGTGATTTGTAAATTATTTGACTAATATGAAGGACGTAAATTATTTAATCCTCCTCAACTTGGTTTCCAAAATGCAAGGACAGATTAACAGATCGTTTATCTGGTATTGTTTCTAAATAAACTTCACAAAGTAGCCACATAAAGGGTCACTAGTAAATGGTATCTACATAGTTTTCCAGAGTCTTCTGTAACGTTTTACATCAAAGAATGTCAAAATAACTAACAGTCCACGATTTCGGGGATGATGTGTAGTTAGGCGTATGTTTTAATCGAGGCAAAATTCAGACGTACGGAAACATAACAACATAAACGTCACGATATGCATTTAAATATTGTGATATCTGATTATACATCTAATGGATGGATATATCAGTTTTACGGAGGCAACCTTTGCCCAGATTTAGCAATGTCAGCAGTAAACCGTAAAATGTTTCTTTGCTCTAAAACATAATAGTAAGATGTCAGTTATTTGTTCGACTCTCTACATGTTTCGTAAAATAATTATGTGCAAACACAAGTTTGTTGTGCCCATTACCGTGGCAACGGGAGCATATCAAACTGACGGGACATCGAAAGTATCAATATTTGATATGATTTTGTGACCCACTTTAACGATGTCAATTTGCACCTTCATTGATGAGGCTCGGATTGACAATGTATTCAATGTTCAACTGTCGCGCTGTACAATGACAACACACCTGGCAAACGGCATAAATCACAAACGAAGGTAAACAGAAGTCCCGTACTTGCAAAAAGACGGGTTTGAACTAATGTGTCAGTCTTCGTTAATAGGACCAAAGACTACTTGATGTGTTTTGAAAAGAAATATTAGCGCATTTCGGCCGACATTAGATAGCAGCTGTTTGGCAAAAGGTAGTATGTCAATGGTGATATCGTGCAACGGAAGAACAAAGTAAGAGACTTGTACTTACAGCGTTGTTTTGCGTGGCCATGTAGTATGCCATGCAATGTATTTGTCTACCATTTAGCAAACAAAACGAAACACGCGAACAATGAAATTTCACAGGGATATTTTGCGGTGGTCAATGCTCTATGCATATATTGAGATATCACATGTGGTTATTGAATATTGTCATCAGCCTATGTTACCCCACGTGTGTGATGTATAACACTTTACTAGCGATCTAAGGATAAGAAGGTTGTATACGAAGAAAGCTCGACGAATGTATGTGTTATATATAACACAATCTCACTTGAAGCCTTAGTCGTACTCGCAGCCTCGTAACTAGCCATAGTCACACTCACAAACTCATGTAATACTCACACCATCATGTTAAACCAAACTTAAACTTACAGAATCAGGAAGATGTAAAAAACGAGCAAGTGATGTTGCGTCTACATGTAATCACGGCACGATCATATAAACATGATAATTATGATACATGTTTGTAATTAAGATTACTTTTACACGTTTCTATGTATATCTTTGTTTGGCAGTGCGACACATACGAAAGACTAAACGTTGCAGTTTACATAACAGCACGGAAGAAATGCAAACTAAGAGAGAGCTGTGGCGGAGGAAATATGTAATTGACGTATCCCACGAACACACACACATACAAACAAATAAACAAACACACTCATTTATTGTAGTTCTTGATATATTTGCAGGTATCGTCAAGAGGGGTTTCTGGGGTCTGATCACGGCCGTCTGTGTATCCATCCTCATCTACCATCTGACGACGTCCTGCATCCTCTATTTCTCGCACGAGACTGCCGTCAATGTTGCGTTAGTAACGCGTCGTCAGCTGACCTTCCCGGCCGTGACGATCTGCAACCTGAACCCGGTGAAGCAGTCGGCAGTGTCCGAAAGCTCGGCATTGAGCCAGCTCATCAACGACGACAAACGGAAGAGGAAGAAGAGAGAGAACTCGGCCTTGAATCGACTCATCAACGACGACAAGCACACGAGGAAGAAGAGAGATAATTCGGCCTTGAGTCGACTCATCAACGACGAGAAACACACGAGGAATAAGAGAGACACAGCCCAGAGACCGCTGGTTGAAATACCCATTAAAGGTACAGCTATCATGGGTTTAGGGAATTAAAATCTACAAGAAACTTTTGCTAATAATGTGCTTGGTTTCCATAGCTTCACATACCGTTCGGGTAGGTTTATGACGACAACAATCTTAAAAAAAAACTTTCATTTGTGGCAGGTTGTTCAACCTCGAAATACTCGTACAACTACGGCACGAGTTGCTTCTGGATGCCGGACGACGTAAAGAGTGAGGCGATCAAAGACGGGATCAAGTTCGGACAGGCGAAACGATTTTGTGAGAACCATGGAGGCTTTCTGGCGGTACCGTCCACTGAGCAGAGTCTACATCACATCAATGAAACGAGAGAGATACTGGAAGGAACAGATGGAAAAAAGTGAGCACACAACTGGCACCATTGTCACCATATTTCCTAACGCATGTAATCGTGCGTGTGCTTGTAAATATGCGTGTGTTTAAATGTGCTTGCGTAATTGGTAAAGTTGTGGAAGAAAGAACTTATCTGCACCGATCTGTGTGAGTGAGTGTGTGTGAGTGTGTGTGAGAGTGTGTGAGTGTGTGTAAGTGTGTATGAGTATGTGTGAGTGTGTGTGAGTGTGTATGTGTGTTTATGTGTGTGCGCACACGCGCGCGCTCATGTGTGTGAGTTTGTGTGTGCAGGTGTGTGTGAATGTGCGTGTGTGTATGTGTGTATGTGTGTGCCTGTGTGTGCCTGTGTGTGCCTGTGTGTGCCTGTGTGTGCCTGTGTGTGCCTGTGTGTGCCTGTGTGTGCCTGTGTGTGCCTGTGTGTATGTGTGTGCGTGTGTGTATGTGTGTGCGTATGTGTATATATGTGCGTGTGTGTATGTGTGTGTGTGTTTCGGTGTGTGCGTGTGTGTATGCGTGTGCGTGTGTGTATGCGTGTGCGTGTGTGTATGTGTGCGCGTATGTGTATGTGTGTGCGTGTGTATATGTGTGCGTGTGTATGTGTGCATGCGTGTGCGTGTGTGCGTGCGCGTGCGTGTGCGTATGTGTGTGCTTGTGTGTGTGCTTGTGTGTGTGTTTGTGCGCGCGTGTGTGTATGTTTGTGTATATATTTGTGTGTGTGCGTGTGTGTGTACGCGCGCGCGTGTGTATGTGTGTGTGTGGTGTGTGTGTGCGTGTGTGTGTGCGTGTGTATGTGTGTCTGTGTGTGTGTGTTTGTGTGTGTGTCTGTGTGCGTGTGTGTGTCTGTCTGTGTATGTGTGTGTGTGTGTGTGTGTGTGTGTGTGTGTGTGTGTGTGTGTCTGTGTGTGTGTGTGTGTGTGTGTGTGTGTGTGTGTGTGTGTGTGTGTGTGTGTGTGTGTGTGTGTGTGTGTGTGTGTGTGTATGTGTGTGTGTGTGTGTGTGTGTGTGTGCCTGTGTGCGTGTTTGAACTTCATGAATCCACAATTGTTGCGATATATCGTGTCGCCCAAAGATATGTACTAAATGTCGTGCGTTTGCAGGGTATGACAATGATTAATGAAGAATGCCAAATATTCCCCCTGCTTTTCACTCACTTTCTCTCTCTCTCTTTCGTCCCCCGTGTTTAGTTTGGATACTCTTCTGTGTACTCTGTGCTGTGGTCTTCTTGGCCGTATGCTACGCTCAATCACAGCCATATAAGGCAGCCGCCCAATATATATATATATATATATACATTGTGTCTTTGTAGGGTGTGGATATGGTTACTGAAGGATCGCGAATATGCCGCCTGGGAATGGCGCGGGGAAACAGCGACCACCTACACAGCTTGGGACTCCAGCTATCCTGGAGAGAACGAGGGCTGGCATGCGTACATCAGTCGCGGGAAAGTCTTCAAATGGCGGAATCAGCATTACGACGATATGGCCCTGCCACTGTGTGAACGACGAATGACATGTAAGTCACCACAATGTTGTAATCTATCCCTTTGAAGAAGATTTGTAAGATAACATCAGTCAGATTTATTTTAATGGCTATGAAAATATTGACATAAATATGTATTCTCTCTTAGACGAATATAATTAGGTAATACAATATAACGTTAATGAAGGAATAGTGTAGATTTGATATCACAAATAATTATTTATGTTGCAGTGGATTATAAATGAACGGAACTGATTGGTTAATTGCAAGCAGCCCGAATAAGTTTATCAATAAAATTATCAAATTAAATTCACCGTATGGAGTTCATGCTCTGGGCCTTGTTAAGTATCAGATTGTACAGAGCACCGTAAGTAAAGGGAAACATATTGCCATGTGAGCATATCAGTAGTGGTACAATTCAACATGCAACTGTTGTCCCATAGTTGCAAGTGACAACCGTGAGTCGTGTAAAAATAGACTAAACTTATTAAGTTGTGCAGCTTAACACAGGTACAACGGTCGTTTTGTTTTACACTTAGTCATTTGTATTTATATCCGAATAAAGTTATGTCCTTCCTTAGCTCGTCATAATGCATGTACAATAGGCTTAAAACATCGCAACGAAATTATATATATCTACATTATAAGTAAACAAACGCACAAGTAATACAAGGAACCACCGGGAATACAATGTAAGACACGTACGCCTACCAGCATCTCGTCGACGACTGGTCGCTGGTCTGGTTTGTTCATGATGCAGCCACAAAAGTGTCATAGGTACAACCTTGATGGTCGAATGACTCTCATTGGCGGACCAATGGTCGCCGACAAGAAGTCGGTATATGTAGATCGGGCTATATTAAACATTCACTTTTCATTTCCTGACGGCGTTACACATCAATCGTGTAGCAAATATTAGAAATGTTATTAATTAAAATATATTTTCATCCAGACTGCCCAAATGCTATGCTCGAAGAAGACGGAGTCCTCATTTGCTACTGGCTTCCAAACACAAACACGTATACGTTTGAAGAAGCGCTCGAGCATTGCATACACCACAGTGGCCATTTGGCTATTGTTGACACGGAGAGAAAGGCAAAGCACCTGGTAGACAATAGCGTGTTGGATTCAGCAAATGGCAACAGGTAAGAGTAGTATGTTCTACTAGTAAATGTTTGCCCACAAGCCACATGTTGTTGATTGAAATCTGTTTTTGTACTTTAAATTCTATATATAAATGTACACATTGTCAGGCATTGGTTAATCGGTGTATAACTATTCCGAGTGTCGTCTTCTGCCGGGCTACAAAATATACCTACAACTGACAAAATCCGCTAAGAGTAATATTGAACATGGTAAATATATGCTTTGTCAGTCGACTGCAGTAAGCTTGTCACTTGAACACCATAAAATATGTACATTGTACGGAGTTTTCCAATTGAAGCAAATCATGATAAGGCTGTAATAATTCCTAATACACACCATATTGGAGTCCGTGCGACATGGCATGTTTTATGTACGATTGCTACACAAGAGATGGAACTTATAAACAAACACACCGGCATGCATTAAACCTCTATGTGAATATATATATATATATATATATATATATATATACATACACACAACACACACACACTCACACACACACTCACACACACACACACACACACACACACACACACACACACACACACACACACACACACACACACACACACACACACACACACACACACACACACACACACACACACACACGCTGAAAACGCAAGTGACGAGTAATTCAAAGACACTGATCTTACCCAGAATGATTCGCAGTCAATATGGTGTCTACCAGTCACGCAATTGTATCGTTGAAATGTGTTTTACACAGGATGTGGATTTGGCTCCAAAGGCTGGTTAGCCCTTTTCGGTCGACGTGGGTGTGGGGAGACAGGAAGGAAGTGACGTACAATGCCTGGGTCAATAAATATCCCTTTACGTACCAGAGGTGTGGCTACATTAAATACTTCAAGTGGCGGAATGCTGAGTGTAATAAGAACGGATACGCGCTGTGTGAAATACGGAACGCGGCAGGTCGGTGACAGTGACACAGCCAAAGTGGACGTTAAAAAAATAGTGTATTTTATATGGAGTATGTATATGTCATTAAGACATTGTGTTATTTTGTTAATTCACTTTTAAATGTATAAGAGGTAACAACAAATGCTCAAACTAAAACAACATTTACTCCATATAAAATACAGTATATATATTTATATATATATATATATATATATATATATATATAAAACAAACGTATATTTTTGTTAAGCTAGTGCATTGTATATATATACACACACACACACACACACACACACACACACACACACACACACACACACACACACACACACACACACACACACACACACACACACACACACACACACACACACACACACACACACACACACACACACACACACACACACACACACACACACACACACACATATATATATATATATACACACACACATACAATACAATAGCTCAACACCAAAAATCTAAGTTGTCACAGAAGCTGTAATACGTTGAGCTTACTTGCAAACAACCAAAACTGTCACATATTAAATACATAATGCGATATTGGAACGTATACAATGCAAAACATGTGTATTCGTGTGGTTATTTTTGGATTATCACTGCATGCTATTGCCACAAATGTAGGATTTAAGGTGGCCAATTTATTGATGCATATTTGTTTTAAGAAAACAATAGCTGTGAACAACAGAAGCAAGTAAGCTAATTTACAAAGTGGTGGCTTTCTGTGAGAATAGACCATATGTTGCTTTTGTTTGGTTCCAGGGGACGATTGTCCCCACGACCTGTATCGCAACGGTGTCGAGTCCTTATGCTATATTGTTGTTGGAAGTCCAAGCGGCTTTAACAATATGGTACGGAAATGCAAAGATAAAGAAGCCACAATGGCAGTGGTAGATACCCCAGAGAAGCTACAACACATCAACGAGATCAACATCCTAACAGAAGACGGGTACATTATTTTAACTAAACGCTTCGCTTTCCGCACAATAAAAGGTGGTTAGATTTATAATTCAGCTAAACATTGTCAATGCAAATCAATGTTCTGACAGTTTTATTGTTGTTTACTTCTTCCCAATCTTTATTTACTTCTATGCCTTCATCGCCCTCTCTATCTCCGTCTAGAGCTATGTCGTGGCGTCCGTCTCCGTCTCCGTCACTGTCTCCGTTATTGTTTCCATCTCCGTCACTATCTCTGTCTCCGTCACCATCTCCGTCTCTGCCACTATCTCCATCTCCGTCAGTGTCTCCGCGTCCGTCTCCGTTACTGTCTCCATCTTCGTCTCCGTCACCATCACTGTCTCCGTCACCGTCTCCAACTCCTTCTCCGTCACTGTCTTCCTCTCTGTCACCGTCACCATCTCCATCTTCACTCCATCTTCAACACCGTCTCCCTCGCCGTCACCATTTCCGTCTCCGTCTCCATCACCATCTCCGTCATCGTTTCCGTCACCGTCAATGTCTCCGTCACCATCACCGTCACCGTCAACGTCTCTGTAACTATTTCCATCTCCGTCACCGCCACCTTCACCTTCACAGTCTCTGTCACCGACAATGTCTTTGTCTCCGTCACTGTCTCCATCTCCGTCGCAATCTCTGTCTCCGTCACCATCATCGTCACTGTCTTCATCATCATCTCCCTCTCCGTCATTGTCACCGTCACCGTCACCATCACTGTCTTTGTCACCGTCTCCTTATTCTTGTTCCCGTTCTTCTTTATCTAGTCATGTAACTCTGTTATGCAACTGACACTCGTCGCGAAACTGTGCAACCTGTGTTAGTTTGTACGTTTTAAATTCTTGATTGTTTAATGGACAACTGATACTATATATCTTTGGGAATAGCATACTCTGCATAATTGAATGTACTGTTATAGGTACACTATGTCATACCATAATAACAGTGCTATGATTGACGAAATAGAAGACATCCTTCTAAGAAAAACTCAGTACAGTTATATCGCTCATTGATGCTGATCACTTTCCTTCAGCATTTGGACAATGTTGTAATACCCGTCTTTGATGCTGTTCGTTTTCTTTCAGCGTTTGGATATCACTGTTAGCTACGGAGGATAACGGCGCGTTGGTTTGGAAATGGGAGGGAGAAAAAGCGTTGGAAGAATACGAGGAATGGGAGGATGGCTATCCCAGAATGAATCCCAGTTGTACATGCGTCAAGGGCATCGAAAAGTGGTATAACGAAAGATGTAATAAAAATAATCTAGTTATGTGCGAACGCAGATTCATAGGTAAGGACGTGTGATGTCTTAATATGCTACAGTATGCATGAATACATACATACATACATACATACACACATACATACATAAATACATACATACATGCATACACATATACATACATACATACATACAAAAAGGATATTTTGACCCCAAAATATAACAAAAAATTAACACAATAAACATATCAGGTATATAGATTTACACAAATAAAATATATATGAATATATAATAATGTGTGTACACACCATTTTTGAAACCAGTATTGTTATAATTTGGCCGAGAAAAGTTGATAACACTATGTAAAATAACAACATCTTTATTGACATGGCAGGTCTGCTTACAAGGCGCGGGAATTCGCACACGCTCTACACCCGTCGCCTCTGATGACGCACTCGCAGTAGGAGCATCTGGTGTCGATGCAGCGGCTTCCACCTCTCTGTTTGGTAACACTCGACTGGGTGGTTTGTAGGAGTTATACGGTACAGCGGCTTCCACCTCTCTGTTTGGTAACACTAGATTGGGTGGTTTGTAGGAGTTATACGGTGCGATTTCAGTGTCCACTTGTTCCCTTCCAAAGGAATTGCTGAATCGCTATCAGCACGACGCGATCGCAGATGATCTACGTGTCTTCGACACTCTTCTCAGCCATGGAGTGCTACCGCGTATGACAAGGACCGGTAACTCGAACGATCGTTCCGATCAACCCTTTTGGTCCGGGACCAAAGTTCTTGACATACACGCGCTCTCCTGGAGTAAGCTTTCTCTCGTGTGTCTTGCAGTTGTTTGTCTCTTTTGTCTTCTTCTGCATCTTCCCTTGTAGGCTTGGATGAAGGAGATCTAGCCTAGATCTTATCTTCCACTGATTAAACACTTCCATCGGCCATTTTCCGGTTGTCGACTGGGGAGTTCGGCGAGGGTCGTACAATAATCCCTCTAACTCTGTTTCAACGTTTTCTCCCGCCGTTTTGACGATACCCGATTTCACGGTGTCTACTGGCCTTTCTGCCAAGCCATTTGAGGCAGGATGGTATGGAGCGGACATTATGTGGACAACTCCATTCTTCCTCATGAAGTTCTCAAACTCTTCACTGGTGAAATTCAGTGCATTATCCAAATCCAACACTTTCGGCAATCTATGATGTGCAAAGATCTCCCTCAGTTTACCAACTTTTGCCGTCGATGTTGTTGAGCTCATGACATGTGTCTCGATCCACTTTGAAGTAACATCCACTGCTATTAGCAACATCTACCGAGAAGCGGTCCAGCATAATCGATGTCGATACAAATCCATGGCTTTTGAGGCCACTCCCAAAGATATAGTGGTTCAGCGGGTGGTGATTTCTTATGAAATTGGCCTATGTCACACTTCTGAACCATTTCTTACAGCTCTATAGCCATGGTTGGCCACCAAACATAACTGCGTGCGAGATGTAATTCGTGGAACACTTCTTGTCGGCATTGTGGCGGAATCACCACTCTGGCACCCCACAAGACACAACCGTCTTGCACACTTAACTCATCCATAGAGCTGCTTGTGGAATTTCTTCAGCGCAAACATTATTGCGGCTCCCTCCTTGTCGAGCTGCGAATAAGGTCTTTCTGCAGCGTTAAGTGTCCGTGATGCAAATCCCACGGGACATTCGGTGCCATCTTCCATTATGTGCGAGAGCACTGCGCCGAGTCCGTAGTTCGACTCATCGCACTGAATCAGTATTTGCTTAGTCGGATCATAGTGCGCCAACACTTCTGCTGACAGGAGGAGTTATTTCGCTCTTTGGAAGCTCTGCTGCTGTTGTGGTCCCCAGAACCACTTTTTTCCCTTGCATAGTAACTTGTGCAGTGGCGCTAGTAGTAGTTTAGTAAACCCAGGCATGCTTGAAGTTCTTGCACATTCTCTGGATCTCTCGCCTTCTGAATTGCCTCCACCTTATCTTGTACCGGGCGCAGCCCATGTTGGTTAATGGTGTGGCCCAAGTACACAACCTCGTCTGCGAGGAATGTACATTTATCTCTCTTGCGCCGCAACCCCGCATCTTCCCAAAACCAGGTCAAACGTTTCCAGGTGTTGCGTCTTCGTCTGACCAGTCATGGTGGTGTCATCTAAGTATACAGCGACATGCCCTGCAAGATGTTTTTTATTGTCCTCTGGAAAAATAGCTGGTGCCGAACTGATGCCATACGGCAGTCGATTGTAACGAAGCAATTCTTTGTGAGTACTCACTGTGACATACTCCTTTGACTTCCCATCCAGTAGAAGTTGAGAATAGGCGTGACTGAGGTCCAGCTTTTTGAACTGTTTACCACCTGTCAGTTTCTCACACAGGTCATTCAGTGTTGGAATTAGGTACTGTTCTAAATGTGACGGTCTGTTCATCATCAGTTTGTAGTCTCCGCAGACCCGGACCTTGCCGTCAACTTTGAGGATGGTACAATCGGGGTAGCTCAATTGCAGTAACGCACTGGCTCAGTCACCTTTGACTGTTCCAACCTGTCCAGTTCTTCCTCTACTTTGTTATTGAGTGCATACAAAACTGGCCTTGGTTTGAAAAACCTGGGTGGTTAGTCGCTCTCGACATATATCTTCGCAATGGTTCCCTTGAGCATACTCAGTCCCTCCTCGAAAACTTCTTTGTGTTTTTCTAACACATCCGTCACATATCCTCTCATGCAGCATACTTTCTGCCAGTTTAACTGTATATGTTTAAGCCACTGCAGACCAAACAAAGCATCTTTGTCTGTGCCTCTTACACTGATCACCGGCAAGTTATTTACCGCTTAATCTTCGAATTTCACAGTCAGTGTTATTTTACCCGTCAGATCAACTGTCTGGTTCTTATATGTCTTCAGGACTATGCCCGCCCGCTGTTGAGGCAGATGACTCAAGTGTTTCCGGTATAGACTCTAGGGCAGCAGAGACACATCTGCTGCTGTGTCCAGCTGCATATAAAACGTAGTGCCGTCAATGCACACGGGCACCCTGATGCCATTACTCTTCAGCGCATCTACTGTGTACGTGTTGTACACTGCGAAGTGGTCATCCTTTTCCCCAGGTGTCTCCTCAGTCACGGAACGAACACGACGGTTGCGTGACTGTAGTTTATCCCCGTGACAAACCTGTCTCTCAACCAACGGTTGAGGTCAGGAAAATTGGCATGCACTGTCAACTTCTTTATGGCCAAACTGTACTCCGTGATATGTTCGTCTTCCTGCTGTACACGCGTCCAGAACTTAAACGGGTCTGCCATTTCGTTTGGGACAGGTTCACAGTCGTCCTTCAACGTCATGAAGTCACTGACAATGCCGTCCTGAACCTTAGTTTTGGCCGTCTGAGATCGAATAGTTTGCTCTCTCTATAATACCTGATTATTTAGCCAGGGGCATTATCTAGAAAGGCGTCATTGAGCATAGCAGAACATATCATGGTAAAGAGAGTTGGCGCCATCACACATCCTTGCTTAACTCCATTGATAACTTAGAACGAGGTAGACATATTTACGCATTCATTGGGCACGCACAAGCATGCCATGATGGAATTGCCGAACTATCGTGATGACTTCCCCGGGGCAGCCATATTTTTCCATTATCTTCCAAAAACCTTCCCGCCAGACTGTGTCGAAGGCCTTATTGAGGTCGATGAAGGTAGTGTAGAGGTCCACATTCTGTTCTTGGCATTTCTCGTGAAGCTGCTTGGCTGCAAACACCATATCGATGGTTCCCCGGCCATTCTTAAGTCAGCGCTTACTCTCTGACAGCAAGCTCTGATCAAGGTGCTACACTACGCGGTTCAGAAGCATTTTTTAACAACTGAGAGAAGTGCGATGCCCCGGTGATTATCACAGACTTGGCGATTTCCCTTCCGCTTGTAATCAGTTTGCAAATCACACATTCGTCTGCCAATTTCCTGTGTGAAAATTGTCGACGTTTTGTCCTGTTTGAACCTTGACACATTTAGCCGCAACGAGGCGTGTGGTGAGTTGAATCTTTATGTTCAACTATGAAAAAAAAAGATCAGTCATATACATGTACAAGTAAATAAACATATTAATAACTCCGCTTCTAAACTGACAACGTTCGTTACAGTCACTGACGACGACAGAACAACTACCATGGCAGCAACAACCCTAGAAGAAACAACTACACTGGTACCAACAACAACTCAAGAAGAAACAACTACAGTGGTACCAACGACAACTCAAGAAAAAACAACTACAGTGGTACCAACGACAACCCAAGAAGAAACAACTACAGTGGTACCAACGACAACCCAAGAAGAAAAAAGTACAGTGGTACCATCACCAACCCAAGAAGAAACAAATACAGTGGTACCAACGACAACCCAAGAAGAAACAACTACAGTGGTACCAACGACAACCCAAGAAGAAACAACTACAGTGGTACCAACGACAACCCAAAAAGAAACAACTACAGTGGTACCAACGACAACCCAAGAAGAAACAACTACAGTGGTACCAACGACAATTCAAGAAGAAAAAAGTACAGTGGTACCATCACCAACCCAAGAAGAAACAACTACAGTGGTACCAACGACAACCCAAGAAGAAACAACTACAGTGGTACCAACGACAACCCAAGAAGAAACAACTACAGTGGTACCAACGACAACCCAAGAAGAAACAACTACAGTGGTACCAACGACAACCCAAGAAGAAACAACTACAGTGGTACCAACGACAACCCAAGAAGAAACAACTACAGTGGTACCAACGACAACCCAAAAAGAAACAATTACAGTGGTACCAACGACAACCCAAGAAGAAACAACTACAGTGGTACCAACGACAATTCAAGAAGAAAAAAGTACAGTGGTACCATCACCAACCCAAGAAGAAACAACTACAGTGGTACCAACGACAACCCAAGAAGAAACAACTACAGTGGTACCAACGACAACCCAAGAAGAAACAACTACAGTGGTACCAACGACAACCCAAGAAGAAACAACTACAATGGTACCAACGACAACCCAAGAAGAAACAACTACAGTGGTACCAACGACAACCCAAGAAGAAACAACTACAGTGGTACCAACGACAATTCCTGAAGAAACTACAACGGCGTTGCCGACTACTGTTGAGAAGATCACAACGACTACAACACGTATTGTAGAAGCTGCAGACAAGGGGTTATACCCGATCCGTCTGCCACTGACGAAGGAATTCGTCAAGACGAACCGGATACTGGAGGTGGTGGCGGATCTACCAATCAGCAGTAAACAAACGATGGGCTACTCGGCGCTGGAACTCATTCTAGATTGTGAGTTCGCCGGCTCTAAGTGCGACATGAGGTACACGGAAATACTTGTTTCCCTTGCTTTGTACAATCCGGAAGCTACAGTTTGTAAAACCTGCAGCATCGGTATTTTTGAGATAACTATACTATATAATAAATACTCTTGGGGTCATTACTTTGTTTCTGGTTTTCCGTATGTGAATTAAGTTAAACACGTGTGTGCGCGTGCGCACGCGTCCGTTCGTGTGTGTGTTCGTGCGGTTGTGTTTACGAATGTGTATGCACGGTGTAGGGGGGTGGCTTGCTTACTTGTGTTCGTGCACTGATTATTTTTGTTTTTATTGTGAACAGGTAATGTTATATGATACATGCTTCAAACAGTAGCCACCCGAGATAATGCAATTAAACTATGTCATTTTATTTACATTTGCATAATTAACCATAAACATTAATTCCTAATATTGACTGTTTCCATAAACCGACTTTGCTGTTAAATATCACACACGGACACACGCGTGTCAAGACACTCTCACAGTCGTCGTTATAATGGCAGTACGGAATTACCTAAATAATACAGACGTATTGACGATCTTCCACGCATAGCCCAATTACTTTACTTACGTCTGCAGTGAGTTCTCTTCGTTCTACGACACCCAACACGGCAACTGCTACATCTTCAACTCGAACTGGAACAAGACTCAATCTCCTCTGGTGCAGCAGAGAGCCGGAACATCATACGGTAGATGTCCTCGTGTCTCTGTTGTCTAGCATATTAAAAAAATATCTAGTTCACTTTGAAAAAACTTTGGTGAGAACAGCAGGACAGGAACAAAAGACTGCCCACCTAAACCAATAATCCAATGAGGAGGTAAGATTTAACGGAAAGAGAATCACTTCAACTTAGTAATGTATGTGGAACAGCACGTCAGTTGTAGAACACTGTTATGCCAAATTAATTTATTAAATACGCTACAGGTTTTTGTAGAAGAACATTCCCTTATTGTAGGTTTGAGCCTTACTCTCAACATCGGCCAGTACGATTACATTAAGGACATGGGAGGTCCGGCCGGGGCCAGGATAGTCGTCCACCCTCAGGACCGGATGCCCTTCCCGAAGGACGAAGGAGTATTGATCTCCCCCGGGCAGATGACAATCATTGGTATTCGGCAGGTGAATGAATATTATTATATTATTATATATCGTGTTCTCGTCATAAAACATACACACTCACAAACATGCACGCAAAAGTGCATTCGTCAGATGAAGCAATTGTACCATACATATATTATAACGTCATCAAGGTAAACAAACACACATACGCGCGCGCACGCACGCACGCATGCACGCACGCACACACACACACACACACACACACACGCACACACACACACACACACTATGTATAACTTAAACTCTTCTACTCAAGACTCTACTATATGTATACCCAATAAAATGCACAATGTTCGTAATGTTGTATAGGAACAAATCAAAAGTTTCGAAAGGATTGGGCAATGCCTCACATTTATTTATTGTTTATAAAGCAATGCCTTGTTCTCCATTGTAGTTGAATGTTGTTCGTCTGCCTGAGCCGTACGGCAACTGCACGGACACGACGGAACGGAACATCAAGAGGAGCGTCTTCGAGGAGGTCTACCCGGTCCAATACAGCATCTCGGTACGTCGCCAGGAATCTAGCACACGTTAAGTGAATTAAAAAACAGTAACAATTACTATTATCTCAACTACACGTATATTCATTTGCGGTGGTTTTCGACTTCGTTGTCGGGAACAAAGGGGAGAACCATCGCCTCCAAATGCTATGCTAATCGTGTTCTTAATGACAAGCTGCTCTGCATACAAACCCGTCCTCTATCTGCTTCACATACACCATCCCCTGTAACACAGTGTCTTGCAGAATTGTGTTGGAGAGGCATATCTATGTCTTACAACATGACATTGCTAAAACACTAAACACAATTGGCATTGCTAAACACTAACACAATTTAATACTAAAGAACATTTAATTACGATGAACATAGTTGGATAATAAATAAGTTAGTAAACGTTACTTGAAACTAAATTTATAGTTATGCCGCAGCAAAACGTGTAATTGGAAACTTAGACAAAGTTCAGTCAGTGTTTGGTAAAGTCACTCGACTAGCGGGGACACCAAACATCGCCGGTGGTTGAAGATCCGCTAGTGGTTATATGTATACATGAATGTCATCAACCTGTTTCTCAGGCTTGCTACGCCACGTGTTACCAGCGCTACGTCATCGAGCGCTGTGGTTGCGCCGACTCGCAGTATCCGATGGAGGGCGCTGCGTTCGACTATAAGCGAGTTTCGTCCTGTAACTCCAACAACGCCACGCAAGGTTAGCTATAAATTCAACTTAAATAGTTTAGATAGTTTGGTTATATCTTTCGTGTTTTGGGAATGACATTCGTTGACTGATGTGAGAAAATTGAATATGTTCACACACTCATGAGAGTGTAGATCATACTTGGTGTAGTACTACATATTTCTTGTCCCCTGTCATAACATTTTCACCCATATCCTCAGCTGCAACATTCATCCTTTTCTTCTTTCTACCTCGTCTCCATTGGGTCAGTTTCGGCTAGATTGATGTGAATATCTCTCTTCAAGACTGTTCCAAAATGTCATGGAAAATGTGAATATAACTAGTGGATTGGAAACTGTCGGGACGAGAGTGGACAAACCACAAGTGCCCACATAGTACTCAGATTGAGAAGATATCCACGTTGTTTTCCTTGCTACTATGTGGGTGCGGTAGTGTACTAGTTACAGCATCCGACTCTCGGGTTCGATTCCTCTTGTTGTCGTTTCCCTTGCTCCTCTGTGGGTGCGGTAGTGCACTAGTTACAGCATCCGACTCTCGGATTGGATTCCTCTTGTTGTCTTTCCCCTTGCTCCTTTATGGGTGCGGTAGTGTACTAGTTACAGCATCCGTCTCTCGGGTTCGATTCCTCTTGTTGCCGTTTCGACGCTTTGGCAAGTTTGTTCAGTCCACGTTATTTCAGGTCACTCAGCTGTATGGCATTAGACTGCGGTAATAATTTTTTAACGAACAGTATTCAAGCAGTAATTGAAGTGTGGCTGAATGCTTCCAAGATAAATCGCAAAAGGTGTTCGAATTAACGCATCTGCCATGTAGTAAATTGTAAAATGCTCTGAGCACGAGCTGTGTAATAAAGCTGACTTATCATTTTATTCTTCTTCAGACACGTGTATATATCACGTCAGCATCGACTACACCTACAACAGACTCGACTGCGACTGTCCGCTGCCTTGCGAGTGAGTTCCCATTATCACCATGGCCTTTCTTGTTGGACTATATGTATACTTACTTACTTACTTACTTACTTACTTACTTACTGCTCCCGTAACCCGCCTGGGTCATATGCATTGCTGCATGTTTCACCAGTCGACGCCAGTCTTCGCGGTTGTGTGCTAATGTCTGAGTTTCTGCAAAGGTCCATTCTGCAATATTGTCTGACCATCTCTTCCTCTGTCTTCCCTTTCTTCTTTTCCCCGGCACTGTTCCTTGTAGTAATGTTTTTGTGAGCCCGCTTGATCGTGTTACATGACCATACCATCTCAGTTTCCTCTTTTTTACTGTGGTCAGCAGGTCTTCGTAATGTCCCACATGTTGAGTGCTGATTTTTCTGATTTCATCGTTAGTGGTGTGGTCCGTGTAGGAAATACCGAGGTTTCTTCGGTAGCATGACTATATGTATATTTTCAATTAAATATCCAATATATCAGGATGATAACAATTAGTTCGTAACGGTGGCTAAGCTGTGGCCCTGGGTGACATGGATTCTACGGTATATATAGGTGGGTCAACAATTTAACATTTATGTGCAGCTACTCCTTGTTTGTCTATTTGTTTCAAAACATCACCTCTGCGCATTTGGTCTAGGTCTAAATACATCTTGTTCCACAAACATAGCGTGATCATATGTACATGTGGCCTATGCAAAATCAGCAGAAGCGTAGTTTAACTGTTACGTTTACGCAGTGCTGAGCTAGCTATTCAGTAATTGCACAGGTAACTAAATATTAAAACACCAGCAAAAATGTCCGTCACCTGACGGGATGCGCTGGTAGATGAGAGCCGTGATAATAATATTTACAAAATGTTAACATATAAGCGATATTTTGGAGGAAAAAAAATGTCTTACGTCCTATTTGTGGGGTCGTAGATTAATTCGTGAAAGCTTGGCGCTCGATATTCAAATCGTCTAAGAGGAAAATGTTAACTTACCGGCATACATACGTACGCTTCTTCGATTCTGATAGGTATGCGCAGGTCTTGTCAATATATGTTTGTGAATATGTGTGAATCTCTACAGGGAGACGGCTTACACTTATCAGACTTCAAGCTCAATTTGGCCGTCGGATGCACACAAGGTGATGAAAGTAAACGTACTAATAAAAACAATACTTGATTTGTAACCATAACAATTTAATATTCTAGCTGGGAATTTTTCAAAATAATTGAAAAAATCTCAATAAATTAGCATCGGTCATGCGGTGGGTGTACGGATATGAATATGTCAATATGCATGCACGTCTCATATATTGGGATTAATATCACGGCATCATTTGTAATCTATTAATATTAGGTCCGATACAAATATTACACCTTTCTCCCACAAGCACGTGTCTTACATTGGAACAATTGCAGGTATGTCTTGTTCACATCATTACCTAAACTTAATAGTTGTGTATTGAAGGAACTCATAATGTAAAACATTGGCGTGTCTTTAATCCATGTATTCAACAAGAAAACAAATACCAAGAGCCACACGTGAGACGAAATCAAAGTAAGGACGGGCAACATGAGTTTGAAGACGGCAAGAATAGCACAGCATAGAGAGGAGAAGCAACCCATAGTAGTCGACCTTTGTAGACTTTAGAGGAAACGGCACAGCGCAAGAGGAGAGGCCATTCGTGATAGCCGACCTATCGAGAGGAGACGGCACAACACAGAGAAGAGAGGCCATCCGTGGTACCCCACCTTCAATAGGAGATGGCAACATGTGGTGATGAATCGTGATCATCTTTAACAACATCTTGAAGCAGACGTTTGCGTCTACAATCGCGATATGTTAACGACTATAATTATTAAAGGAAGCCATAAGACAAACTTTGACCTCTGATATTATTTGTGGCTTAGTTCGGCTACGATATTTCCATATGATATTCTATTCCAGGAAACCACCAAGCAAGAGTTGTCCTCTCAGATCGCGAGGTTTCTGAACCACGCAACGGACGATGAGTTGTGGAACAACCTGCTCAAGGTGAAGGTCTACTTCGAAGAGTTCAACTACGAAAATATCGAGGAGACGCCCGCCTACTCGGTAAGACTGTGGTGTGGGTTATGCTATGTGACACTATATATATATATATTTTTTGTCAATGTTAAATATTTAAGGTATATTTATTTATTTGAGGAAACAATTTAGATACTTTAGAGCACGACTGTGTCATAAAAACTGTTATTATCAACTGATAAGCGTCCTGTAAGTTAAACACATTCTTCCAGTGTGATAGCATTTTAACAACACTTTCTTGCCTGTGACTGGTAAGGTAACTTTTCAAACTAAGACAATAGTTCTCATCTTTGTCCGCCTTGGCTCTATGCGAGTGACACATAAAAATGAAAGGTAAGTTCTTATATAGCGCAGTACCCAGTCCTCAGGACTGCTCAAAGTGCTTTACATTTTACTCCCTGGCAGACCTGTTCAATCGAACACCATCTCGACTTCTATGAGAAGCATCCACTCGGTCCTTTCTTTCCTCTCGTCGATACTCCTCCACCTACCCCGATCTTCTGCAGTTTTCTACCACTCCGGCTCACCCCCAAAATGTCCTGTGAAGGAATAGGAATATATTTTATTTGTTCCCAGACCATCAACTTTGCGTCAGACATCGGGGGCATCCTGGGCCTGTGGATCGGCTGTTCCATCATCAGTCTCTTCGAGTTCTTCGAGCTCTCCATGGACGTCGTTGTCGTTGCCGCGATGCGGATGATGCGGCGACGACGAGGCGGCAACAGTCGCCCCGGAACGCTTCTCGTCAAACCGACCCAAAGCACGTCATCGCAGTTGCAGGATAGTCGCTTCGACCGTGTTAGTGTTCTCGCCAACTGCATTACATTGCCGCCTATATACTCCTAATGCTCTGTTGTACCAGAACTACTTCCCTCTAGCAGAACTCATTTGTCTCGGCGGGGTGGGGGGTGCATGCGCATGCATCGGACCCCCCAGTCTACGGGCCTAGTTAGTAATGTGCTACTTGTGCCAGTGTTTTACAACATATTGTGGTAGACTAACTGCCTTAGCACGGATATGTTGATCGAGCATGATTACAATCGTGTTACGAGTGTGACTGCAACATTTTTTGCGTCTTATTTCGATAATTCTCGAACGAAACAAATATTCTTTAATGAAACATCATAAAACTTCAAAATGTGCACATGTTGGCGAATATAATATTGCTTATACTTTCTGTATCCTAAAGGGAAAGGTAGCTGAGAACGGTGTGACGTCAAGCCTGGTCTCCACTATCGACCGCCAGAGGACGTTACAGCGTCACGGAGCGTCGCCAATGAAAGGAGAAAAAGCCACCGGACAGACGAGCCCAGTGCTCAGTACTCCCGACTCTTAAGATATATATATAGCAAATGCAAGTAGTTTGCGTACAAAATAATTACGTGTTGAGGCATTGGGAATCAGAAATATATTTTGCTTGTTGTGAAATGTTTAATATATTATTGAATGTTGCAGTAATTATTACTAATATTAACCGTACCAGAGTTAACGCTTCACGAAAACGAAAGAAGTATGAGATATTCGATTAAACATTTAATTACGGTCGATCTGTCTAGTCCATTTATGACGATTTATGAAGCAGCCATATGGCATATTGAATACAAACATCAGTACAAATATGATACTTGTCAGTGTTTACTGGCGTCTTCGAGAACATCTATGGGAATATTCATTGTGTGTGATTATTTGTTTATTTATTAGACGTGCTATTGTTACATGTTTGAGGAGATAAATGCGTATGATTACAATTGCAGCTGTATCGTTGCATATATCGTTGCATATATCGTTGCATATACTTCTGTTTTGTGCGTACCTGTCATTCATCTCCCGTCGTTTAGTGACAAATTCACCTTAGACGTACTTTGTTTGGTGATTTTCTGTCATACACGTACTTTTTCTTCAGTATACACTCACACTAAAGGTGATCTGGTGTCGCTGCTACAAAGAATACTACTATTACTATGTCATCCTATGACACACAGCAATCCTAAACAAATACTACTCACATAGATAACAGTTTCAAATTTAACAAAAGTGATGCTTCCTCAACATGTTTTGCCGATCGCAAAACCGGTTTTTTAATGCAGTGTGTGATTAGTGTGTGATTAATAAAAAAAAATCCTCAGCCGGTTTAGGAAAGAGTGCTTACTTTTGATTAAATGGTCGAAATAATTTGCTTTCGTTGTTTTGCTTGGTAATTTGCTCAAATCCTTTGCTGGACTGACAATTAGCCTTCAAACTACTGAATTTGTTGGCCACGTGGTTTTGGAGAGAACAAGGACTGTCGACAACATCGACACAGAAACACGTGCATAATCGTACTGTGCATTCACGTGAAGATTCCAATTGTGAGAATTAATTTCAATCATTGCTGGGTCCAACATAACTTATGTTATTACATTGTTTCTCGAAATCACGAGAGGTTGCACAAACGACCAAGCATAATGGCCTACCATCTAGTTGCCGATGACAACCAACTTTTTCAATAATTCAACCTGAGTAATAACACTTCACACGGGATTGCCAGAAAATCAACATGCTAAAACTCAATGATGATAAAACGGAGATTCTCGTCATCCATCCGAAGCTCACCAAATTGTTCTTCCTGGCGGTGTAACGGTCGGCAACGTTCGTATGTCGCAAACAACACACGCCAGGAACCTGACAGTGATCTTCGACTGCGATATGTCCTTCGGCCAACATGTGACAAACATTCCCCTAATAGCATACTATTATCTTCCTAGCAATGGACGCATTCGACCACGGACACACGAAACATGCATGCCCTAGTCCTCTCGCGCATTGATTGCTGCAAGACCCTCTTCAAAGGATTGTCAGCGACTGCAATTGACAACTTACAACGAGTACAAAATGCCTGAACTGGTGCTATAATTATTCGCTAGAAACAAAACCATGCCAAGCCCATTCTCATGGAGATGCACTAGCTTCCAATGAAAGGTTGCAATACATTCAAGACCCTACTTCTCACTTTCAAATGTCTTCATGGTTTATATATATATATATATATATATAGATATATATATATATATATCGTATACATAAATACATATATATACATATATATTTACCTATATTAGTTGGGCTATATAGGTTATATATATATCATATACATATAAATATATACGTATATATACATATACATATATATATATATATGTATATATTTATATGTATATGATATATATAACCTATATATATATACATAGGTTATATACATATATATATATGTATATATACATATGTATATATACGTATATATTTATATGTATATGATATATATAACCTATGTAGCCCTACTAATATAGGTATATATATATATATATATTTATGTATATATACGTATATATTTATATGTATATTATATATATAACCTATATAGCCCTACTAATATAGGTATATATATATATATATATTTATGTATACGATATATATATATATATATATATATATATATATATAAACCATGAAGGCATTTGAAAGTGAGAAGTAGGGTCTTGAATGTATATATATATATATATGAATATATATATACGTATCTATATATATACGTATATATATACATATATATATACGTATATATATAATATATATATATATATATATGTATATATACATACTGTGGAACCTCACTATTAAGGTCATCCTTGCGACTCTGCAAAAATGACCTGAATAACGAAGTAATCGTATTAACGTATGAATAATGTCCTATACGTTACTGTTACAAAAATAATGTGGGACTGTCCCAGGTTGACCTTAATTGTGAGGTGGCTGTAATACCAAGGTGACCGTATTAAATAAAATGGCTAGTGTGAAATATTTTTTTTAGTAAGGTTGAGGTTCTTGTTATTAGCTACGGTTGGAATTAAGGTAATCAATGGAACCAATCAGATGACAGGAATAAATAGTTTGTGTGAAATGTCATCATTCGTTAGTGTTAAGATTATTATTATTATTATTATTATTATTATTAGTCATGGTTGGAGTCAGCTATGGTTGGGTTGGTAACAGGTGGGATTAGTTATGGTTAGGGTTAAGCTCCAAACGACCGGTCATCCCTGTATGAGCTACATTTATGCATTAACATATAAAAAAATATGCTTCATTTTACTAACCTAGATATACCCAACCATCATTATTGCATGATTAAGCCTACTAAGTTCCAGTGGTGTATCCCGGACCTCTCGGGGAAGAAAGCAGTACAGCCTATAGTCCATCTCCACAGTTATTAAGGTAAGACAAGTTAATTTATAACTCAGTCCTTAATATAAGGAAAGTTCCATAGACATATGTGTAATAACACCAACACGAGAAAGATAACTTCGCCCAGCCCCAATATGTGTAATATGCACATCCAGGAGTTCCCCCCAGACGACCCCCCGCCGACGATAAAGCAATTAAAAAATAGAATGACGCTAAAAGTTACTAGCAGTCCATGACATTTTCATAAAACATCTGGGATTGGTTGTTGCATCACTCACATGTCAGTATTCATTGTAACTATTATAGCTATTGTAAATATTGTAACTATTGGTTGTTGCATCACTCACATGTAAATACTCATTGTAACTATTATAGCTATTGTAAATATTGTAACTATTGGTTGTTGCATCACTCACATGTAAATACTCATTGTAACTATTATAACTATTGTAAATATTGTAACTATTGGTTGGTGCATCACTCACATGTAAGTATTCATTGTAACTATTATAAACATTGTAATTACTGTAACTATTGGTTGTTGCATCACTCACATGTAAGTACTTATTGTAACCAGTGTAACTATTGTGAATATGGTTGTTACATCAATCACATGTAAGTATTCGCTATAACAATTCGAATTTTGAAGATTTCTCATGATTAATTTCATTCTTCCCGTATCTGTCATGTACATGTCAAGGCGTGTTAATCTGAAATGTGCCATGATAGCATCAAATACTTTTCATTTATAGCATGCTATTAAATATGCATTAAGCATACTTAATGTGAAACCGTGTAACGCAGTTATGTAACAATTTGTGATGTTTTGTGTTCATCGATACGTCACCAAACACATTTATTTCAAAACGCGTCCTCTCATTGAACTAACACTGGCTTTCCTCGTATTACTGCTTTCTTTTATAACGTTCACTAACTAACTAACTAACTATTTTTTTACAGCGAGCTGCCTCCCCAAAACGCCGGGAATGGCGCTGCGCCGACGACCCCCCAAGTCGCCGGGGGTACGCCGACTCCTCCCCAAGCCGCCGGGAATAGCGCTGCTCCGCCGCCTATCCGAATACCCCCACCCCAACGCCCAGGAGAAAGGTACGTTTAACGATACTAACTAACTAAATAACGCTTCCCCCTTTACAGACCGCTTTTTTTAAATTTACCTTTATTTGCAGACGCCTATTACGGACTTTTGATAAACACTATAGCTGCTTTTCCATATTAACGGGCGCCCCACTATTTACAAACTTAATGAATACTGCTTTTTTTATAGGCCCCCCACCTAAAAGAGACGCACCATTACTTTAATACTTTTTTCATACTTGCAGACGAAACATCGCCGGATTCGATACACTGCATATAAGGGCGGGGGCAAACCCTTGCGCGCCCCTCACACCGAAATGGCTTCATTAATAGATCAAGAATAAATTTGAGCCCAAGCGATATGATTATGATTGATAGAACCCCGCACGCCGATAGGCCTGGGGCCACATTGTTCCTTAGGCGTCGCCGACGACGTCACACTACCGACCCTTAACACTTTTCCTTCTCCCACAGATTTCGCCTATTGATCGTGGCACCCGAACTAGTCAATCGACTCTTTATGGGACAAACCCTCGCCAACCACACGCACCGGAATGGACACCCGGCAGGACGAACCCCACGCGCCAGTAATCGCCACCCCGACGATAATTGAACTTTTCCTTTTCACCACAGAAGGCACATCTTCGTGATCGCCCCTGAACTAACTCATCGAAGATACGCCATCGGCCGGGGCGTTGTGGTACACTTCGTTGAACCTACACCTCGCCCAATCAGCTTCGCCTCGTCACCACACCACCGCCCAATCTTAGCCGTCGAACCACAACAACAACAACAACAACAACAACAACAACACGTCACAGAAAACTTCGACGACAGCGACGATGAACCTTTATTATTTCTAGCCACACCTGCAGACAACCCCCAACCAGAAGAAGAAGACGAAACTTTCACGCAACCCTTCTCATTTGCTTCCATATTTCCACGTCCTCAAGTTCTCCTCCCATCATTTGCGCCACCCATTCCAGCCCATCTTTCCGTCCATTTAGGTTACCCTGCACAGCCACCCGGCCGCCACGGATTTGGCCCACCACCACCCGATCATGACGACCCCTTTCCGCCGCCTCCCTCTTCATAATAAATTCACCGTTCATACTTCATACCAATAAAATTTATTTCTCACCGTTTATTGCTGATTCTGTGTTTCGTTTCGCGTAACGCGCGCCACCAGCATTCCAACTCATACACGAATAACACCATTCCAAATACTGCCTATATTCCAACTACACACATTCGTCGTTGCACACAGCCAATACACCAAACTCCAACGCCACAAGCTTAATACACGCGCCTATGCGTCCCAACTTATTCTGACAGCTCCGGCCCCCAGCTGCTATAACGATATTGCAACGCCGATGCACGCGTATCAGCTGTTACCAAACATCAGCTGTAACGCAGCCAGCACTGACAGCCAATACACCAATCCACAGCGGTCTCCAACGCCACATACACGCCTATGCGTCGCTGCGCACAGCCCAACTTATTCTGACAGCTCCGGCCCCCAGCTGCTATAACGATATTGCAACGCCGATGCACGCGTATCAGCTGTTACCAAACGCGCCTGACTTTCGCGCCGCGTATACTAGCGCACGGCCAGATGACAGCCGAAATAAACATTTATCCGGCCTTCCGACAAACAACGCTGCATAAACTCCAACAGTGCAGACTGACATACGATACCCCCATTCGCCAGTGAGTCGTGAAAACCAGGCCACTCGATTACCCTCCTGATCTCCAGCGCGCCAGGCGTAAACTAATCCGTCCGATTAACCTCGCTGATCCCCAGGCACGCCACTGCACCGCGTTACAGCCTAGAAGCTTCTAGAAGCTTCTAGAACCTTCTAGAACCTTCCCGTGAGTCGTGAAAACTAGGCCACCTCGATTAACCTCCTGATCTCCAGTGCGCCAGGCACAACGACGCGTAAAACTAGACCGTCCGATTAACCTCGCTGATCCCCAGGGACGCCACTGCACCGCGTTACAACCTAGAAGGTTCTAGAACCTTCCCCACCTCCCCCGTATACCTAATTAATACTAATTAGTCGATAATTACTATTTTTAGTTATTGCTAACGTTCTCCTCCAATGATTGCACTACTCACTTATTACTAATTAGTACTTAATTACCCTAATTAGTCACTAAATGACTAATTACTATTTTTAGCTTATTGCTAGTGCTGCCCTCTAGTGAATGCGCTACTCGTTTGTTACTAATTAGTACTTAATTAATTACCCTAATTATTTACCTAATTAGTGCCTGATTAGTCACTAGAGGTCGACACCCTCTTTCTAAGGAAACCCATCAATCACTTTTTTTGTTTTTGACGTTTACTAAAACATTACTGCTAAAAAACGTAGGAATTCTACTTATAAAAAACGAAAAAGCCTTTGATCTGGGGTCATGACCGGTGTTGGCGACGACATCATTACTACTAACACTAGTTATCGTGGTTGACGTCAGTCCTGGCAAATAGTTAATTTTGGCCATCTGATACTTGATAACAATAACATTTGTAGGCACACTAGTATTACACTATCTACATTGCGCCACAGTATTATGGCGATTCTGAGTGCAACACAAAGCTATTTCAGTGAAAACTAATATCAGTACATTCAATAGAACCGTGATCATCGGAAAACAACTGTGGTTCTTTAAACAAATCAAGGTGTTAGAATGCATAATCTGTCTAGTATAGTGCACGGTCATACTACTTAACATGTGAATGTTACATTTGCAGCACTGCACAGGGAATCCGATGAGAATAGAACATAACAATATTAAACAATACATTGTAGAATAAATATATTGTGTAGCTTTAAAATAGAGCAAACGACACAAATATAAACTATTATATATTCGTCATGCGTAGTGCTTTTCTTGCGAATATCTGGGTTTATTGATTAATAATCGTCTTCCACATTCACGTGATTTCTTGGCGCAATGCTTAGGCAACATGTAGTCGTCAATGATCTGCATTTCATCAAATCATTAGTATATTGAAACCCGGAAATAAAACATAATGCTACATGAATGGTCAATGGCTTTGTTAATTCGGCTGCTTCTTCAACTATCGCCAGGGTGTATTCATCCTGAGGCAATGTCCACCGGGAACGTTCTTGACAAGTACTCGCTCCTTCTGATTACAGTTACAAAGACTCCTCGCATAGCAGTTCCTGGCGATCCATACTGTGCATGTCATGGCGAATTCTGCCTTCGAGAACATCCGGCATCCTTTGTCGCGCCACAGCGTTCTTCCTATGGCATTATGCGCGACTAGTGTCCTTATTATAGCTCGATAAGTGTATGCAGTGCACACCCGCCCACGCGTTCTTTCCGACGAACAAGTGGACGACTACTAGCTGGTGGGAGCAAACGACCTTCCGTATGCCCGCAAAAAGGAGACGGAAGTAGTTGTCATGTTGCAGTCGGCCAGCGTGCTTCAGACAGGAGCAGCTCGACCGGGAACGCTATCTCAACCAGATTGTTTTCTGGAAGTTCTCCTTCTGGTTTTCGTCGTTTCCAAAGATGAGGCAGCATTAACCGCCATACTAGTTTGCATAGAAATGAAAATACTTTAAAATTAAATATGGCCGTCTTACTAGACCTATTTTTTATTATATTGCCCAAAACGTAACATTCTCATATGCGTTATGTCCCTCTAAAATATAAATATATTTATGGAATGATGCTTGATGTATAGTGTCATGAAAAGTTACGCTATCCAAGAATTTGCATTACTATTCAATATGGCTGCTGTATTTGATCTACTTTTCATGATCGTCGATAATACAGATAGGGCTACACTAATATCAAGATATGCTACATTTTCACTCGAAACACTAAAATGGTGCTTACAATGATACCATAACTGTTGTTTTGTGAGAAGACGCACTACAATTCAATATGGCCGCAATATATGACCTATTTTTGACAAATGTACGTCAACTTAGTTATGTAATTTGAAAATTGCATCCAAAAATACCTATATGACACGTAAACATGCTTTTCAGACTGATAATTCATGACATATTTATGGTTTTAGATTTTGTGTTAACTTAACCATCAGACGATTGATAATTTGCAAATTTTCTTATCTGAAACAATGCATTCCGATGGTATAAAAATGACAAAATGTTGGGTATATTAACATGCTCAAGAAGCCATAACTACACAACTACGGGGCCGATTTAAATAATGTTTGGTTTATTATTTAACATTCATTTATCTATACATTACACCTAAGGAAACTGCATATACATGTATATGATTTTGTTCAACACCTAATTAACACTAGTTATCGTGGTTGACGTCAGTCCTGGCAAATAGTTAATTTTGGCCATCTGATACTTGATAACAATAACATTTGTAGGCACACTAGTATTACACTATCTACATTGCGCCACAGTATTATGGCGATTCTGAGTGCAACACAAAGCTATTTCAGTGAAAACTAATATCCACTAAACTAATTTTCTGATAATGAGGTTTATTTTGCGGAAGGACTATAAAGCATGCATTAGTCACAAATCTAACTATAATCGAGCGTATATGTGTATGTGTATATGCTTATGTTTTTCTTTTCGTCGGCTTGCATCTCGGGCGCCAGTTGTTCAGGGATAAATCTACGACCCTACGTCTGTAACTTAACACCTCTATTTTTAGATATCAAATATTATATGTCAAGGTTTCTCAACGTATACTGCGCAAATCAATTGTTCGGAACGTAAAACGTAACGCGTGCGTAATATGTAAACGTAAATCGTAGCAAATACTTCGGAATCACAAACACACACACACACACACACACACACACACACACACACACACACACACACACACACACACACACACACACACACACACACACACACACACACACACACACACACACACACACACACACATACCATCTCGACTTTCCAGAGAAGTAGAGATGATGTTGGTATTCGATTGGACATGTCTGCCAGGGAGAAAATTGTAAAACACTCTGAACATACCTAACTTCCCAACAACAGGAACAAGTTCAAACTTATTTGTTTTGGAATAATTATGTAACCCTGTGATCGACATGATGCGTATGTCATATGTGAGGCTTGTAGCCAAGTAGAAATTGACGATGACCCGGACATTTTTGTTTAAACAAATTTGTTTTAGGGCGACCAATAGTGTTTGCTGAACTTAAAAAAAACAACCAAAATCAACCCTGGGGAACTTTCTTTTTACCCCAGTCATGTTTGGGGGTGTTTCGGTCCAATTTTAAAGTAACACTTTTTGTTTGCGTTTATTAATCATATTTTTAATTGTTTCATTTATTGGTTAATATATTTGTAATGATATGTATACTTGTCTACTAAGCCACCCATTAATGATGGAGTTTATTTAATCAATTAATTAATTAGTAATATATTTCTTATATAGCACTCCGTCCCAATGTTGTTTTTGGATTTAATTAACATTTTCATTAAGATCTCATGAATGTCACTTATACCCCAAACAATTAATGGTATATATTTCAAACTTGAATATAACTAAGATAGATCATAAATGTCCTACCTATAATTTTCTAATACATCATTTGTTAAACATCATCATCAGCATTGTCATCATCGTCACTGTCAGGTAGCTGTACAAGAGTTGGGCCGTTTGCGCACTGTCCTTGACATTTGCAGTGGACGCTACAGGCAAGACGCTTCTTTGAGCAGTTGCAAGACACACACAAGTTATCTTGACATTTGCAAGAGCAACAGATCTCTTGTAGAAGATGTTCGGGTGCTGGTTCTTTGTTTGTGATGACGGGCACTACTGTGCGTCACAGTGGAAGCCATATTTTAGTGTGTCCAATACCGTCTTCAGATTAACCGAAGCAGAAACCTGTAGGTGCACCCTGAGTGAATGGAAGTATCATGCTCGATTTGTCGGTGGTATTCTTTCAATGGCGACATACTTTGATGAAATTATGTCCATGTATCGTAGATCGTCGAGATTTACATTTGAGTTGTTTTTCGTGTAAAGCAAAACCATATGCCGCTCCCCAGCTGTTGCAATGTCGGCGCTCGATGGAGTGTTACTGCTGAATATGGCAACGGATGTTCTCAGCTCTGTTGAAGATCCTAGACTTTTCATGTATTTGACTTACGCAGCAGCCAGACATAGCGTTTGCAAATGGCAAGCACTTACAAATGGCAAGCACTCCTTTCCGAGAGCATGTTGACCAGCGCTGATACTGATTAGTCTTTGTTTGGTTTGTATGTAAATAGTGGACTTCTCAGGCGCATGTTAAAGCAGGATTACAAGCAGATCTGTATCATCACAACGGACACATACGTTCTCGTGGGATTCTGCAACTTCTAGGGAACACTTCGCAATTGTAGTATCCACATCTCCTTCCTCGCCAGCGTGACGCACCTCGATACCTTCTTTCAGCAGGTAAGTAGAGAGGAGATTAATGAGTTGCTGTTTGTTGTGCTTGTTTGAAAGAAAACTACGTTTGTCTGAAGGCAGTGTTACGTCCAACCAACACATCAGCGGAAATGGTCTTGCCCAATTTATGTTACTTTTGGTAGGGTTCCTTGGTCGTGAGCACTTCATAGCTGTCGAACACTACGAACCAGGCCCTACCATGTGCTGCCAATTGTAGAATATACATCACATTAGATGAACAAATGAAAGGTACCTGTCTGGGTTGGTATCCGGTGCAGAACGGCACATCCATCCACAACCGTGGCTGCTAGCTCATGTGAGATGACACTGCGATGTGGTTGTCCAGAAGCATATGCCCTGGCCAATAGTCTCTGGTACAGCTCCATCGACGACATGCGCACTTCTTTTCCATCTTTCAGTTTGACAGTTTTCCTCATAACTGCGAAGGTTTTCACTTGGTCTGACTTCCTGAGAACGATGTCTCCGTACTTCTGATCTGTGATTTTCTGGAGGATTTCTACGATATTGCATATCCGACTACAACTTTTGGGATGACGATAGACATCTTCGGCATTGAGTTCCATAGCACACATCAAACAGTGAGTTCTATAATCGTAATCTCTCGAGGTCGTATGAGTTGACATACATTCTGATGCAACAAACTGGTTTGCTGCCTGAAATTATTTAGCTGCATTTTTGAGGCAGTGTAAGTCTTTCTATATCTTTCTTGGACATAATAATCACCTGCATTATTGAATTCTTCAACCAACCCATCACCTCGTAGTTTTGACACCGCCACCAATGAATATATCCCTTTGTGTCCAAGTTTAGCCATTAAGCCACCACTATCGTTTTAACAAATGACACATTACTCCATATCAGTGATACGTTCCTGAAAAAGATTTGTGTCTATTTTCTAGCTAATCTTCATAATATGACTATGTGTAATATAAATATAGATAATATGTTCAACAACAGTTGCTAACTTTACTTTATATAATTACTCAGAGATTTCGGATTTATAATGCTATCTTAATTACAAACTATGAGTTTTTCACCAATAAATCAACCAAGATCTGCCGTTACGCTTTGGCGGCTGTACAATTATGAACAATGTCATGTTTGGCTTTCCATACCACACATTTTCAAATCGCTCAAGCACAAATGCATAAGAATCCGAAACAACCATTACGTAAATTTATTATAACTTTTATAACAATCTGCAAGCAAGTAATTAATACAATAATTGTTATTTATTTAGAATATAGATCCATTGCGCAAAATATCTTGAGGGGGTTTACCAAAACGGGTTGTTCTATTGAATACTACGAATTTTGGTCCAGTTAATATATATCCATATATTATCGCTCGTGTTTGGACTTTAAAACATTGTCTTTCGATACACAATGGCAAGATCTAATCTTGTGGCAAACACTTGATTTCTTATATTAGCAAGTACTAGATACATAAAATACAAATCAACACAAGTATAATCTGGCCAGTGAAAGTCAGTGCACCAAAACTCATTTGCTTATATGTATGGAAAGCCAATAAAAATAAAATGTTATAAGAAGCGACTGACAAGTTACGTATGTTGTTCATGAAAAAAATCAAGGTTCCCCAGAGTAGATTTTGGTTGGGTTTTTTTCTGGAAGTTCAGGAAACACTACTGGTCATCTTAAAACAAAAATTGGCTTTTTAACCAAAATGTCCGGGCTTGGAGAAAAAATGTGCTGATTTCTACTGGACTATTGTCTCGATACTGGAACTCGATTTCTGCTTCCCGTTTTTATTTTCCTTTTGTTTTTCATTCCCCTAACTGATCTTCATTCCAAAACTTTCCGAATAACTTTGCACAATCATCCTATCTCGCCCTTGCTCTTCTTCGTCTCCTCTTTCTTAACTGGAAAACATTAAACAGAAGGCTGAGTATAACAGCAATGTAGACATTATCTTTGAATTGTGAATAAAGTACGGAGACGGATGGCGCAAATATTTGAACAGAGAGAATAAGCAGTGGTGATGTACTCGACTCCAATTTGGCACCCTGTTAGTCTATTATGTTTACAAGCCAGTAACTATCAAAAAGCAAATAGCGGGGTTGCTCATCATTCTTATTCTGTATTGTTTATACTTGTATGCATATAATATTCTAAATTGGTCTTATATATTGTAAAGGATGGTAATTATATATTATGATTGTCATAGTACGCCTAATTAACCAGAGAATGTGGTTATCCGTGTAAAAGGCAATCCTACACGACTAGGTATCGTGCATGTCAACATAATTGGGTCTATTTGGAGAGTTAGATGTGTTGACATCTGAGCAATAGAACAATGTTGTGTTTCCGATAACGCACGCTCGACCATAAACAACACATATCAAAATAATTATTTACCAGCAACGAAAACGTGTGGACGGCATGTTTGATTGGTCTGGAATGGCCGCCATCTTGGTAACTATATACGTTGTTTCAAACAATAATGATAACGCAGAACTCCACATTTTAAACAATCCTATGAGGTGGCCATCTTGGATTTTGCACGTTTTTAGTGTGGTCTCACGGGTGAAACTTTACAATCACCTGAATAATCATAACCTGTATGCTGTCGATAAAAACATCTACAGTAGGATTCTTCCGTATTCCCGTTAGTTGCCTGTTAAATATGTTAAATAAATAACAACAATTGCACTCTGTACATAAAAGCACTCTTCCTGTTTGCCTACCAACCACAAACATCACATGTTCAACTTATTGATTTGTTTTATGTGTAGTGTTATTGTGGCTCAAGGGACTCCACGATTACGGACCCTAACACGTGGTTCGAGGCTATATTTGGCGGAGATAGATCGTAGAAATTGGTGGTGCAGAAAAGTTGATAAACAAGTGGAATTACAGATTGATAAGTATAATTCTTGCCTTACTATCATTCATAAAGTTGCAATAAACATATATTGAGTAGCAGCTGTGCTTAAAGTTAGATAGTTAAAGTATTTTAGAACACCTTAGTATAGTGAGTGATAATAGGGTAACTCACTTAGCCTTCGGTAAGTTATAAACAAGATTTAACAAACCTGATTATGTGGTAGAATATATAGGAGATAAAGTAACAACCATCAAACTTCTTACCTAAGATAATATCTGTGTAAGCCAGCATTCGCTAGATATTTTGATTACGTAGAATTGTTGTTAAAACTAAGCAAGGGCGATAGTCGAGCGGCGTAACGTAACGTAATTGATTGTATTTAAATTAGGTCACTACCGGTAATGTTAGCGTTCGTGGTAGGATAAATAGTCGGCTGTGTAACTGAAATGTGTAACCTAAAGGGTGCTGTAGTACACAGGAAACAGTCTTTATAAAGACTAAGTTAGTTAAGTTATTAAATAAATTCTGATCGGGATATGGCGCCTTGCAAACGGCAAGTGAAGGCAAAGCGACACTTGGTGTGTGATCACTGCCACAGCTGGGTAGATTTTGCATTGTCCGGCTGTGGGAAGTCATGGGCAGAAACCATGGAGGAAGGATTCACCTTTCAGTGCATTGGGTGTTGGAAGGTGGAGTGTCTGTAGAAGGAGATAGTTAGGTTGACAGATATTGTGAAGGGAATGGAGATGGGAATTAGCAAGGAGGCAGGTCGAATGGAGAGAGCCGACAGGGAGAGAGGTGAGAATACTGCCAGACTGAAGGAGAATAGCAGTGGAAAGAAAACTGATGAAAGGAGATTGAGAGGAGGGAAGGTGATTGGAGGGGAAGACATTGGAAAATCGACAACAGAAAACGTGACAAGCGTGAAGGTGACAGGGAAGAAAGTGACCGTAGAGAAGGAGGGAGGGAAGATGGGACGGGAGAGGAAAGAAGAAAATGAGATGGGACGAAAGATGAAGGGACGAAAGGAAGTGAGAGCAAATGTGATAGAAGAGAAGTCGATAAAAGGGACGCTGACAGGAGGAAAGGTGACAAGAGAAAAAGCGACAGGAAAGAATGGATCGGAAGAGAATGGGACAGGAGAGAAGACGACAGGGGGGAAAGACAACAACCAGACAGATGCAAACCGAAGAAGGAGCTATTCTAAGGCAGTGATTGAGGGGGCAATGAGGAAAGAGAGGGTGTTTATGGGCGACTCCATTATGAGAAAGGCGGACAAGACACTGAGCGAGGGGAAAGACGTCGTTGTTTGTCTACCGGGGGCTAGAATTGAACATGTCACTGACAGGGTAGAGAAGGTATTGGGACATGGCAAGGGGGGGTCTATACTGGTACATGTAGGAACAAATAATGCAGACAGGGAGGGAACAACTGCGATAGTACAGAAGTATAGACAGTTAGTGAGGAAGCTAAAGAAGACAAGAGTTGAACAGGTTATTCTGTCAGGAATTTTGCCAGTAATGGGAGGAAGGGGGGCAACGTATAGAAACTGCAAGAGGATGGCGATCAACGCACTACTTCAGCAGATGTGTGAAGAAGAGGGGGTGGGATTCACAAATTTATGGGGATTCTTTGTTGGGATGGAAGATATGTACATGAGAGATGGCCTCCATCTTAGTGGAAAGGGTGCAGCAGTTTTCTCAGGGAACTTGCTGCGATCTGCTGACAGTGGAACAGGTTGCATCTATTTAAACTAGATTCGCATGGGGGGACTCACAGAAAAGCCTGAAAATGAAGGCATAGATAAAGACAGCACAAATAAATCAGCAAATAATAGTATGAAAAACTCTTCTGAAGCTGGATATAAATATGTGTGTTTAAATGCAAGGAGTATAGTAAACAAAAGAAATGAACTAAACATTATGGTCGAAGATATTGACCCTCATATAATAGGTATAACCGAATCCTGGACCAACACCGATATATCAGATGCCGAATTGGGATTGACAGGATATGTAATGTTTAGAAAAGATAGAATAGGAAGAAAGGGAGGTGGAGTTATTTTATATATTAAAGAATCTATCCAGGCTTATGAAATAAAATTAGAAAGAGAAGCAGATTGCGAAGAAGCTGTTTGGTGTAACATAGTTACAGGTAACTCAACGTTAACAGTTGGGTTAGTTTATCGAAGTCCAAACATAAGCATAGAAGAGAATGAAAAAATACAAAACGCTACAAGGGAAGTAAGCAAACGGGACTGTATTATTATGGGGGATTTTAACCACGGGCATATACAATGGAAATCTCTTCAGAGTATGGGGAGTGAGGACCACAAATTTTTAGTGTTAGTTCAAGATACTTTCCTTTCTCAACATGTGCTAGAACCAACCAGGGGTGAGAATGTGTTAGACATAGTTTTGTCCTCACAGAATGAATTAGTTGACAATGTCAAGATACGTGAGCCACTCGGGTGTAGCGATCACAACCAGATACATTTTACCATCAAAGTAAAATCAGAAAGGAATAGTAAAAAGCAGTATAGGATAAATTTTCACAAAGGAAGGTATAAGGACATGAGGAAATATTTAGCAAAGATAGACTGGAATAACACACTGCAAAATAAGACAGCAACAGAATGCTGGAATATATTAAAGAGTGAAATTAAGTGCATAGTCGACAAATTTGTACCCTTCAAAAAACAAGGGAAACGGTCCAAAAAGAAACACTTATCGAAAGAAGCCATTAGAAAAATTAAGTATAAACAAATGATGTGGAAGTCGTATAGATGTACTGGAAATGATGAAGACTACAACAGTTATAAAGAAGCACTTAACCAAGCTACAGCTGAAATTAGAAATTCAAAGAGAAGCTATGAACAACAATTAGCTAGTAATATAAAACATGACAGCAAGAATTTTTATGCATATGTTCGAAGCAAACAGAAAGTTCAAGATAAGGTCGGTCCTCTAGAAGATAGTGCTGGAAATATAATATCACAGGGATTCTTAATGGCAGAAGACCTGAATGAGTACTTTAGTTCAGTGTTTACCTGAGAGGATATTAGTTCACTGCCAGTACCAGAGGCTAAGTTCAAGGGAGCAGATTCAGACTATTTAGGACAATTAATTGTAACCCCAGAAATGGTAGCTAAGAAAATAAGGGCTATGAAGGATAATAAATCAGCTGGAGTGGATGGGATTCCGCCCAAACTACTATTGGAAATTGTAGAACAAATTAGTGTACCGCTTGCAACAGTTTTCAATTTGTCATTAGAAGAGGGAGTGTTTCCTTTAGAATGGAAAGAGGCAAACATTATACCGTTATTTAAAAAAGGTTCGAGAAACAAGTCATAATATGTGACTATTTTGACACAATCGTTTCACTTGGTTTCTTCCCTAAAATTACTATGCCAACACGACTTTCAGAATATTATGGAACACTCATTGAATTTTTTTTATGCAATTTGTCAAAAGGATTCTTCAAATCCTCAGCTGGTATTTTAGTGAGCAATATTTCTGATCACTTTCCGTACTTCCTAAGTCTGGATTATGTTGAAACCACTAGTGCAATACCAAGGTTTATACGAATAAAACAACAAAGTCCTGACTCGCTCAATAAATTTAAAATTGAAATAATGAACTCAAATATTTATATTAAACTTAACACAGATATTCATGCGGATCCAAATGAAAACTACAATATCCTCGATGAAATTGTTACTGCAGCTATGGATAAATTTATACCTATTAAAATAATTAAATTTAACAAGTATAAACATAAGAAAACTCCTTGGATTACCAATGGCATTATTGTGTCGATAAAATTTAGAAACAAATTGTATTCGAGAATGAAAACGACTCAACTAAATACAGAGCATTATCATGAACTTAAAACTGACTTACATACTTATAATAACATTCTTAAGAGTAATATTAGATTAGCTAAGCAAATGCATTACCAATCCAGTTTTGAAAAGCATAAGCATAGTGTTAAAAAGATGTGGTGTTTAATTAAAGAAATTATTCAGAAAAGTCAAAAGAAAGACCAATTTCCAGATTTGTTCAAGATCGATGGTGAAATGATTAGTGACAAATGCATTATTGCAAACAAATTTAACACGTTTTTTACTAATGCTGGTCCTACTCTAGCCTCTAAAACAACTACTAGTGGAGGTAAATCATACAAAGATTACCCGAAAAACCCGATATCTCACACCTTCAGATTTAATCCGATTGACATGGAAACTACTGTTAATATAATTAATCGTTTACCTCCAAAATCAACTTGTGGAAAAGACGGTATTTCAATACAATTACTAAAATTAATAAAAAATGATATCAGCAAAGCAGTCACTCTAATTATTAATCAATCAATAATAACTGGTATATTTCCAGAGAAATAAAAATTTGCAAAAGTCATACCCCTTTTCAAAAAAGGTGATGTTTCTGACTTTAACAATTATCGTCCTATTTCTATCCTGCCAGTGATTTCAATTTTTTTTGAAAGGGTTGTGTTTGATCAAATCCACGATTACTTCCATTCTAAAGCGTTATACTACAATAGCCAATATGGGTTCAGAAAGAAACATTCTACTGAGCTTGCTACACTCGAAATCATAGACAGAATTATACAAGAACTTGAAAAATCGGTTACTCCAATAAATATATACCTTGATTTATCAAAAGCATTTGACACAATTGATCACAATATATTGGTACAAAAGTTAAATTACTATGGAATAAATGACAAGGCTCTGGACCTTTGTAAGAGTTATTTACAAAATCGTAAGCAGTATGTAGAAATTGAAAATGTTAAGTCTAAGGAAATAGTCATCAACACTGGTGTCCCTCAAGGTTCAATTATAGGGCCGCTCTTATTTATTATATATATAATTGATATAGCACTTTCTAGTGACCTTTTCAAATTCATAACATATGCTGACGACACCACCCTAACTAGTACACTAAAACATTTAATGATTCAGAAGGCCAAATGCGAAGTGAAAATATTAACAAAGAACTAACAAAGATTAGTAATTGGTTAAAAGCTAATAAATTGTCACTAAATGCCAACAAGACTAAATTCATGATTTTTCATATGCCTCAAAAGAAAATAGAATACCCTGTGTTACAAATAGATGGGGCAAACATCGAATGTGTAAACGATTTCAATTTTTTAGGCATCACAATAAATAAACATTTAAACTGGCAGAGTCATACAAACAAAATAGCAAATAAAATCTCTAAAACAATAGGCATACTAAATAAACTTAAACATTTTTTACCACCTAATACATTATATATTATGTACAATGCTCTTATTCTCCCTCATATTAATTATGGCTTACTTTTATGGGGTCACCAGGCACATCGAATTTTCAAATTACAGAAAAAAGCAATACGAATAATATCCTTAAGTAAATATAATGCTCACACAAGTCCTATTTTTAAAAGACTTCAGTTGCTAAAGTTGGATGACATTTATAAAATCCAACAATTAAAATTTTACTATAAATTAATAAATAATCTTTTACCCTACTACTTCAATGTTTTTTCCAAACACACACATCTATAATATTCATCAGCACTGCACACGTGAAAGAAATAATCTGTATATGTCCAGATTCAAACATGAATTTGCCAAAAAATGCATTAGACATAACATAGTTGAGACAGTTAACAATACACCAAGTATTGTCATTAAAAAAATTTACACCCACAGTCTGTATGGTTTTTCAACATACACAAAAAACTTTTTTATATTAAATTATGAAACCTGTTGTCGTATTCATAATTGCTTTATATGTAATTCGTAATACGTATTGAAATGTATTCCTAAGTATCCATGTGTACGTCAATTTGTACAAGAGTACATTTAATCAGTCCTTGTATTATGTATGTATGTTGATACACTGAGAATTATCAACTGTAAAACAAGGCATATGCTATTCTGATTTGTGACATGTAAATTTTGATGTTGATTATATTTATGGGGTGGCTCCTGTGCTAGCGATATTGTACATCTTAATGGGAGTCTCCCGACCTTATCTAGTACTCATGTTATTCATTGTGTATATATCGTATTTATAGGTCAAATAAACTGATTCTGAGTTCTGAGTTCTGAGTCAGAGAACTATAGACCAGTGAGTTTAACATCAGTGATTTGCAAATTATTAGAAAGATTAATTAAAGATCACATGGTGGATTTTCTTGTTAAACAAAACTTGATCAACCCATCTCAACATGTTTTTTTTAAAGCGAGGTCATGCTTAACAAATATGTTATGTTTTTTGGAAGACATCACTAAGTGGGTAGATGAGGGATCACCAGTAGATATCGTCTACTTAGATTTTCAAAAAGCTTTCGACAAAGTACCACATCAAAGATTACTGCTTAAACTAAAGGCCCATGGCATAGGAAATGGTATAATAAACTGGATAGAACAATGGCTGATTGACAGAAGACAACGTGTAGTAGTTGATGGGGAGGCTTCAAACTGGAAATTGGTATTGAGTGGGGTACCACAGGAATCAGTATTAGGACCTATATTATTCTTAATATATATCAACGATTTGGATTGCGGATGATACAAAAGTGTTTAGAAGGATTAAAAGTGATGGAGATAGACAGCATTTACAAGATGATCTTGACAGGTTGATCAAATGGTCTGAAAAGTGGCAAATGCTGTTCAATTTTGGGAAATGTAAATGCCTCCACACAGGACATGGGAACGAAGAGGTAGAATATAAAATGGGGGGTACTGTACTAGGTACTACTGTAAAAGAAAAGGACTTAGGGTTAACCATTAGTGCTGATATGAAGGTTTCAGAGCAGTGAGGAATTGCAGCTTCAAAGGGAAATCAAATCCTTGGATTAATTAGGCGAAACATAACGTATAAGGAAAAAGAGCTAATAATACCGCTGTACAAAACAATAGTTAGGCCTCATTTAGAATATTGTATTCAAGCGTGGAGGCCATATCGCAGGAAGGACATAGATATGCTAGAAAGAGTACAGAGGAGAGCAACTGAAATGATACCAAAACTGAGGGATCTTAGTTACGAAATACGCCTAAAAATGCGGTTTAACAACACTAGAGACCAGGAGATTGAGAGGAGATCAGATAGAAGTGTTTAAAATATTGAATGGTTATGAAAATATTGATAGAAATATATGTTTTTCAATTAAGAAAGATAGAAGGACTAGAGGACATGAAGTTACATTAGCAAAGGAGCAGAGTAGATTAGATATAAGAAAGTTTTCATTTTCACAAAGGACTCTAAATGAATGGAACATATTATCTGCTGATTGTGTGGGTGCTAATAGCGTGAATATGTTTAAAAATAAAATCGACACATACCTCAGACGGACGGGATACACATAGATGAAAGGGTCGGACTCTCGATAAGCCAAAGGGCTTCCTTGTCCACCTGCCACCTAGAGTTAATTCTTTAGGTGGCAATCTTGTTAAATATCTTGTTAAATATTGAGGTGATTCTTTAAGGTTTTTCTTCTAAATTCCTCCGATAATCGATTATTGTTGGTGTTGTCGTCGGTGCAACGTGCAAATCCGGAACTATTTGTCCTATCTTTTAACATGGGAAACCGGAACTACTTTTGCACCGACGCCAACGCCAGTGTACACTGATTTCAACGCAACATACTACTATTATGGTTGTGTATTCAGAATATAATTCAGCTGTTATGAAGCAAGCGTATACTTTTCTCAAATTTGCAAGTCTGCATTTGTAAAGTAGTCATATTTGTCGTTATTCTGTTTACATATTTCTCAGTTAATTTGGATTTTTTATCGGAGCGCTTCGTTCGCTCTCAGCAAATTACTTCAGATGACTAATTGTAGGTGGCATCACGGTAATTTGTCTGCTCACTGTTGTCACTGTTGTTAATCGAACGAACAAATTCCAAAAGAATCGGTGCAGTACCAGAGAAAGCCCTAATTCCACACAATTAACACGCCATACTTATACTATTAACACACTGCTCTACACACTAAACAAAATTAGTTCACAAAGTCCAAACATTCTAAGGATGTAGCTATAACACATGTATGTTACATACACGCGGTTGTACTTTATATTTTGTTTTGCCTCATACTTCAATGAAAAACAAGAAATGCTCCTTTGTTTGTGCGTGCGTGCGTGCGTGCGTGTGTGTGTGTGTGTGTGTTTGTGTGTGTGTGTGTATGTGTGTGTATTTGTGTGTGGGGGTGAGTGTGTGTGGGTGTGTGGGTATGTGGGTGTGTGGGTGTGTGCGTGTGTGGGTGTGTGGGTGTGTGGATATGTGTACGCGCTCTTATAATATACGTATATTGATTATGTGCCAGTAAGCAATCATGTATTAATAGCACAATTTCTTCTGGCCATGCTTATTGACGGACAAATTTTAATTATAATCAATTATAGTCGTCGCATCGACGCCACAATAACTAGATGTGACATCATGACGTAAGTATACCGTCAACGGAAGCACTGAGTATTGTACTGCGGGTCAATCCTTCGTGCAAACACACTCTAATGGTAACAAAGGAAAATATGTTTGATGACGCCATAGTACTGACCTACTAAGAAGATGACGTCCTATTTAACGTCGGTGGTTGGTATTGCGGGAGACGTGGGCATAAGTTCATACTGAGAGACATGAGTGAATGACTAACATCTACGAACGCATACAACATTGTTACCCACCCATGAAAGACGCGATGTCACTGCCTCCAGATTACTATGGCTCATTTAGTCGAAATAACGGTAAGATATATTCGATTTTAATCATTATCTAAGCGGCGATATGTGAAAACAATTTGACTGGAATATACAACTCTTGTGTTTTAATATGAGGGAACGTGTATTGGCTATAATATGTGAAGGAGAAAGAAGAGTGTTTAAACGAGTTGATCATGCAAATTGGAATTTGTGTAGGCAATAAGTTGTATGCATGCGCGTATGTGTTTTCAGAACATTTTCAAACGTCATCCTCATAACGTATCACTACGTGTATGTATCACGATTATGAATAATCATGCACCCGTATTATGTACATATCAGCACAATTGTTAAATATACGATATTTTCAACAGATCACATACAATTACCACCGCTTCGCCTCAGCCCACCCAACAGATGGCGAGCAGGAGAAACCTTGTCGGTGAACGACAACCGATTCCTGCTTACACCATCACCTCCTACTTCGTTGACCCCATCACCTTCTTCATCGCTTACTTCATCACCTAAATCTTCTCCGAGTCCATCACCTCCTTCTTCGTCTCGGTATGTGTATTATCTAACTATGATCGAGCTAGCGTGTGTGTATGTGTGCGTGGGCGCGCGCGCGCGTGTGTGTGTGTGTGTTTGCTTGTGGGTGTGCGTGTTTGTGTGCGCGTGTGTGTGAGCATGCGCGTGTGTGCGAGCGCGCGCGAGTGTTTGCGCGCGCGTGTGTGTATGTGTATGTATGTGTGTGGGTGGGTGGGTGTGGGTGCGCACGCGAGTGTGCGTGTAGGTTTGTGTGTGTGTGTGTGTGTGTGTGTGAGTGAGTGAGTGTGCGCACGTGTGTGCACGTGCGAGCGTGTGTGTGCGTGTGTGTGTACGTGTGCGTGTGTGTGTGTTAATGTTTTCCTCCTAGACAGTGTGCACCTCGAGTGCCAAGCTCTCAGGCGTTCATCTACGGCCCATTGTAAGAAAAGTAGCGCCTTTGTGTGTTAACGAAATACCCTATTTGTTATGCTGTAACGGTTTTACGGTGCGCATCAGACGTTAGACGGAAACAAATGGATTGTTCTTAACGTTAAGGTTGGAACACCGACCAATCTTCTACATCTGTGGGTGAGTGGCGTCATTCGAAGAAGGAAAGGCGTATTTTGTTGTATAAAAATATACAGATAATCGAAGTCGGCGTGACGTCACTATCACATAAGTCAACCAACCAACGGAGACAAGGGTTTATATATATATACATATATATATATATATATGTATATATATATATATATATGTATATATATATATATACATATATATATATATACATATATATTATACAACTATTTATTTATATACATATTGCCTTGCAGAAGTTCACGGCTATCGTCTCCAACATGGCAAATCAAAAGGCTCTTCTTCCCAGAACGTAAACCTGTCAGTCCAACGAATTCAACCACCATCGCCTTGACGCTACCCACCCTCGCCATCTGTTGCCCTGCCTTTGCCGAATTCTCTACCGGAAACAGTGACTTTAGGGACGAGAACCAAAAGCAAGTTACGAGTGACGCTTCCTTGATTCGATCGGTGTCGCTCGCGTCGATACTGAAATCGCCTGGTCAGTCATCGCGTTTGACTCGTTCGCGACTGTTTTCTGCGCGAAAAGAGCACGCCGTCGTTCGTTTCCACCCGGTGGTTCTGGTCAAGTTACTTACCGGTACTGGTATAGACTCTATAATTTACACGACGCCGATTACCAATGACACAAATGACACTCGAAGTAACATGCACAGAAACAGATCACGACCGCTCATAATGCTGCCGAGAATTACGTGATTGATGTATGTGACCTTGTATATGTTTTATATTTACTACATAAAATAATGATGGTTTTGCAACCTAAAACGATACTACGTGTTGTGTTGTTATCATTACAACTTTACTACGTGTACACTATACCCCATATCCCTTGTACACTAGATTGTACGCTTAATGAGGACCCCTTCTGTGATTTCACATCAATAGTACAAGCACTAGTAAGGAAGTAAGTGGCGCCTCTGAAGTAATTGTGTTTACCCATAGCACATGGTGACAACAAAACGCCTCACCACCACGTTGTACAGGGCCTGTGCGTTTTTGGTACATTGCGATCAGACGCGTGAGCTGGTAACAGTGCTGCTGGGCCCAGTATTGACAGGACCTCTCCGACGTATTGTCTCTGCGACAGGAACGAGATCTGCTGACACCCGGGAATGCAGTAATGCACCAGCTTATGTACCAAACCCAAAACTTTGGGCAGACTATTGGCAATAGTACTTAAAAGTTAGCTAATTACCGTTATGAACACGAAAGTGATTGCTGCCATTTTTCTGTGAGGTTTTGGGATGGTTTTCGGCTATTTTTTTACACAATAGGAAATATTTATTTTAAAATAGCAATTTTTTTTATTACACACACGATCATATCAAGCCTTATTTAAATATAGTTGCTAACAAGAAAGATATCGTGCCAGGTTTAACCTTGCGTTTTAAGATGATTTTTAATTTTTGTAAAGAACATTACAAAATTAGTGATTAAAAAGTTAAATTAAATATTAATAGAATAACGATATGTGTCCATTGATCATCTTCCCCCAATGCAATGTGATGGATATGTAACATTAAATGCATGTGCAGTAAATACGGTGCTATGATGTTAACTATGTTATTAAATGTTTACGCAGAGTTTCCCGACTGCGTTGCAACGCTGTGGGCGAATAGTAATTACAGGACAGACTTCTTCTCCTCAGTGTGCAGTAGTCACTTCTATTCTCCTCAATGTCTTCCACAGTCGGTTGTATATTCGGGAATCTGTTCTCGTCCCTTTTACAGTTGTATATATATGTGCACGATTCAAAATTAGTAATATTACTTGACCTACACGAAGGGAAGACAACGAACTGAGTATTGCATGACTTGAAGGTAGAAAACATAATTATTTCACCTTTTCTTATATACAGGTTGGGTTGTATCGAATCTAGCAACAGCGTGCTATTTGATCATAGCGGCTACTCTCTACAGACTAAACATGTTTAGGGCATGTGTCTGTAAAATACTTGTTAAATTCAGTTGCTATATCATGCTTGTTCGTAAGTATCTTATTATTTTGCGTAAAACATGTTGGTATCCGTGTGCTGTCTTCCTGCCTTGATATATATATATATATATATATATATATATATATACATACACACACACACATATATATATATATATACACATATATATTCATTAATTCCTTTCCTTGTGACTTCTACGTTGTTGCATTTGTGTTTGTCGAATAATTGTTCATAAATGTAATGTTTTTGCTTCAAGAATGCTCTTCATAAGTATTGTGTTGTATGTTTTTAATTAATATGACAAGTGATATGTTCTGCAGAGTATGGATGTGACATCTTCAATTGCTTGTATATTTTATCGTTGTATTTAATATTGATCTTAGTAAGGCTTTCGTAATTCAAGCTGACTTTATATGTCTATATTTATTAAACTTAACGATGTTAATTGGAATGTATTTATTTTTACTCGTTTTTATTATTAGTTTTGTTGTATAACATTATAATTCATATTTGTATCAACGTTAGGGCTCTTATCCATTTTGCTATAAATATCCGACGTATGATGTTTAATTTTTAATACGGCTTCATTAGTTTCCATGTGTTTCTTAGTTGTTTGTGAATTTGATTGTTTCTTGTATGTTGCAAACATTTAGATAAAATAGAGTTTGTGATTGGAGAATTGCTTTACGAGAACACCAGCTGTACTTTCTAGAATTGTTTTGTCACTTTGCAGTCTTTCTGGAAATCTAGTTTGAAGTGTGATTTGGGGATACATGCTATGTGATGTAAGAAGGTCAGAGAAGTTACCAATCAGTTCATTTTCATTTAGCTTTAGCAGGTTTATGTTGTAATCACCGACAATTATTAGATCGTGTTTTATTTGGTCTAGAGAAGGTAGCATCGTTGAAAATTATGTTATACATTGTTCCACGTTATCTTTTATATTCCGCGGGAGCCTGTAAATAGTTTCTATTATCACTTAATCTCTTAATCAGAGCATCGCTCTTAATCTCCTTTAGTGTCAAACCCTTTCCAAATCCAAACAGGCGAAAGGTTATGGTAACAAAAAGAATTGCATGGATAAAGAGCATATGGGCACACACATAAAACCTGTCCGTAGATTGTTTGATCCATCATGTTCTTTTCTGTTTCCGCTGGCTTGGGCTCTTGTGCCAGGAACCAATCATGTGCTTCCATTTCAGCATGATGCAGCAGGAGAACGAACAAGTCCGCGTCATCTCCGATCACAACAGTGTCCTTGGTTCTGGCAGATGGACAATGAGCACACAAGCGTCATCCTTTGCATGATCTGTGCTGCACTCAGCCATCTCAAATTTGTCACTCATATAATTATCGTAAAAAGAGTGAGCATTTGCCTTATTGTTCAATAATTCTTCCTTATTGAATTGGATAATTATTCCTTCCGTGACGTGCACTGTCGCAACTGCACAAGCCACGGTTTTCCTCAGGTGTGTGGCATATTTGGTTGTCGGTTCATTGGTGATTCCATCAAAGACAATAACAACACCATTATGTTTCTCTGTTACGTCTCTAATGTACAGCTGACTCACACTCTCATACGTGGAGCCTCTCAACCAGGGTAGGCCATGGAATACAGCACCACCATCCAGAATGTACTACACACTCTGTTCTCGTTGCTTCCCTCCGAGGGCCTTCCAGAGAGCAACAACAAGGACTGCCTTATTGGCCTGCTGGGGAAGTGAGGATGATTCAAACAATGCAGGAGGTTGACTACACAGTTCATACGTGAACAGTGTTGGTAGATCTTCCATGTGCTTCCATCAGCTATCAGTCTCTGGAATAAAAAAGTGGGTCTACCATCAGCGATTCACCTTTGATCTTCATTACAGATCGAGAACCACATTTCGCTTCTTGGTTAACTTCCCGGTAGCGAATTCTTCCACAGCTTTAAAAGCCATGAACCCCAGCATCTGTCTTCCAACCTCACTTGATCTTTCAACATTGACTCCTTCCTGGGCTGTCAATCCATTGACGAATGGATCTCTCTCATCTTGATAACTGATAAGATATGTGGCGTCACTGACATATCTAGGTTTACTGGCTGTTGACATGTCCTTATAATAATAATAATAATAACATATTTAATTTGTTATAGCGCCAGATCCACAATTGTTCGTGGCGCTTTACAATACATCATGCGTCATGGTCATTAATCTAAAATATTAGTACTAACACAGTCATTTAAACTAAAAATTGTGCCATACAATAGTAATAAAAATATTAATAAATAAATAAAGTAAAAGGCAACAAAATATTTGGAATATGGCTGTAAGATGTTAACTTAAAATAAACACAGTACAGTGTAATATAATTAATAAATTTTAATGCATATGTTAATCACTAAAATATTGCAGTATAAAATCAAATAAATAAATAGTTTTAAAATATTAACAATATAAATAAGTCCACTGGATCACTGAGGGCATTCACAAACAAGCTACTAGCGTTCGTCTAGAATGATATTCTAAATAAATGTGTTTTAGTTGACATTTTAAACTGCCAAGAGTGTCCGAAGATTTAATGTAATTAGGTAGAATTTTCCAGAGAGTTGCTGCGGCCACCGCGAACCAACTGTCACCAGCTTTGACACTTCGAGTACGCGTTATGGAAAACATGTTGTTCTCAGCAGACCGCAGTCAGCTAGCGGGTCTGTAAGGACACACGAAATCACACACAGGTAGACGGGCGCATTTCCATGCATTGCCTTGTAGATAAACACCAATATGTTGAACTCGATTCTGCGAGCAACGGATAGCCAGTGCAGATCATGCAACAGCGGAGCAGCACTGTCACTCCGAGGGCGACGCAATATCAGACGAGCGGTCGAGTTGTGAATTCGTTGCAGACGAGCGATGTTGTTTGCAGATGTTACGTATATGATTGAGTAGCAATAGTCCAGCCGCGATGTTATTGTGGCGTTGACTATGCCTTCCTTCGTTGGTTTAGGCAAAAATCGGCTGATTTGATTAATGTGGCGTAGGTGGAATGTGCACACACTAACGGTTTGTGACACCTGTTTGACGCCGAGATTCCGGACACATCGTGACGCTGCAATCGTACAGTCACCAACACGTATTACGCTGCCAACCACAAGTGCAGCGGCCGACTTAGGTACCACTGGAATGTATTCGGTCTTGCTGTCATTCATGCACATGTAATTCCGCGCCATCCAATGTTTTATGTCATCCAGGCATGCTTCTATTCGACGTAAAACAGCAGCGTAAGAATTTGTACTGATATCAAAGTGGGATTAGGTTTGTAAAATCATCAGCGTAGTGGTGATAACAAAGGCCATGTTTTCTGTTGATATCGCTAATTGGTTGCACATACAACGACAAGAGCAATGGGCCTAAGAGGGAGTCTTGCGGGACACCTGAAGTCAGAGGAGTTGTACCCGAAAATGTGTCACCAATTACGACGCCCTGAGTCCGTCCCTACAGGTACGAGACACCCCAGTCTAATGCTTTATTAACAAAGCCGTAGCGCAATCGTAGTCGTCGAATTAAGATGGCGTGGCTAATTGTCTCAAAAGCTGCACCAAAATCGATGAGAACCAGTGATGTGCCTTGTTTGTTACCCATGGCTGATTTCATGGCATTGGTAACGTATAGTAAAGCCGTTTCCGTCGATTGGTAGCTGTCATTCATTCCCTGATTAGAGATGTGTGTGGATATTATAAGCGCCACTACTTTCTCAACTACTTTAAACAAATGTGTGAGATTATTCACTGGATGATAGTTATTCAAGACGTCTTTGTTAAGCGATGGCTTCTTCAACAAAGGGCGGACAGTAGCCTGCTTAAGCAGTTTTGGCATGACTGCGTCTTCAAGAGATACATTTGTGATCAGAGTTACAATGAACACAAGACTGGAGGCATTGTCTTTCAGCTGGTTGGCATGTTGAGGATCTAGCATACAAGTTTTGTTCGTGGTAGCAAAACTTTTTGTGATATATTCGCTGTTGTAGGATGGAAGACATGTATAGGATCTGGGAAATATTGCTTTTCATCACATGTAGCCTGATCAGTTGATATGCAAAGTTGTAAGTTTGACAACAATTTATCGATTTTGTTACTAAAAAAAAATCGAAAATAGTTCGCATCCTTCCACTGCCGAGCTGAATTCCGGATGTAGCTGAGAATTGTGACCACCAACAGATCTCACCAGACGAAACATAATGTTGTTGTTAGCGTTTTCTAAACGATCTTGAAAATATAATGTTTTTATCTCCAGTATCAAGGCATTGCATTCATCACTTCTCACGGGCATCGTTAATGTTTGCATCGTACCATGGTCGAGTTGTTTCGTGTGCGTACAGTGCGCCACGGAGCATGTTTATCCAGACACTTCGTTAAGTTGGTGTTGTACGTAGCGACTAATTCACCCACTTGCATATCTTTACAGCGCGATGTCATATCAGCACAAACATATTTTAATTCTTCTCTCAGTGCACAATTATCAGTGTCCCGAAAGTTACGTGTTGCACTCGTCGATACCATAGAAGGTGGCTCCTGTGCGTTTACTGCAATTTCAATACGATGATGGTCAGAAATTGAGTCTGGAAGAACTGGGACAGCAGATATGGGGTTGTTGTTACTATTACTGACGACAAGGTTCAGGATATGTCCACTAGTGTGCATAGGTGAAAGTACATGTTGAGTTAGTTTGAACGACTCAAGAAGATCACATAGAGGTTCAGATTTAGTTTCGCTATCAAAATGGATATTGGAATCCCCGACAATGATGGTAGTATGACAGATATAGACGCTTCGCTGAATAAGTGTTCGAGTTCGATATAAAAGTCCAATGTTAACCCGGATATCTTACTTGATACCGGAGGGTGGTAGACAACCCACACGTTGAATTTCATACAATGCGGGTTAACGAACTGCAAACAGCTAGTTCAATGATTGTTAAAGATAACTTCGGTTGCAATTTTGTTGTATATGTAGCGCGATGCCCAATTGCCACTCCTCCGCCACGACCAGAAGCACGAGCGACATGTTGGAGTACATATCCGGGCGGGGTTACTTCGGCTATTAGAGAGTGTCTGCAAGCATACCGATCTCGATTCCCTTCCCCATCCCTAACGCACTGTGCGTACTACGTCATCTCTTTTTGTGTTTATGCGATCGGTTGTGTGTCGATCGGATAGGTAAATACGTAACCGGCAGGGGTGACCGGTAAGCACAATCCCTATTTTTTTTTTTACTTTCAAATTATGGATGATTCGAAGTAAATAATATGACGGCATTGTACATACAACTGTTTTTGTCTGATTAGTCGCCTGGTTTTAATTGCAGTTGTGTTTAATGCATCAGAAAAATATTGTTAAGACCTGTCTCAACATGCAATACATAACGGTGGGGGCACAGATCGTGCGTGCAATCGTTTTCGTTGTTTTCACACACAAAATGATCAAATTTTTATTTATGTGCTAAATCTCTAACACATATTCCGTTAAATGTGTGCAAATAAACTCTTAACAAAGTTGTCTTGGGTGAAATACTTGCGAATATAGACATGCAAATCCAAATCTCGTATCGGTATGCTTGTAGACACTCTCTATCATCGCATTGTCTCCGTACTTTTTAAGCCACGTCTCTGTGATTGCCAGCACATCCCATTTATGCTTAAGAATATATTCGCTAATAGTGGTCGCTTTATTGCGTAGGGAACTAACGTTAATCAGAGCCACATTTGGAGTATAATGACTGGCAATGGATTTCGTACAGCAGTTTTCAAGTGTTACCTGGGTGAGATTTGCTTTGTTGACACCGCGCTGTTTACAAATACCAGGTCTCACATTCAATGGCCTAAGCGTGGTTATTGACCTACGCCTCGTTCCGGCTGATGTCCCGCGCCTGGTCGGTGGTCGGCACAAGTTCAGCGTCCGTATTGTTGTTGTCCACGTTGTTTGTTGGCTAGGCGGTTCACGGCAGTGCCATATGCCGAGAAGAAACGTCCTGGACAACGACATGCTTCGACGGTCCCCGGCAGGCTGAACGTAGACGTCCAGGTAATGTAGGTTGGAAACCGGTTCAGGTCAAGCTTGGTTAATCACAGCTGCCACGCCTCAAAAGTAAAAGTCAATATAAAAGTCGATAAAAACTGAAGATCCACGGCATGAACGATTTGCAAATGTCTCGCATATATTCATTGGACATTCACAATTCAGTATATAGAAACACGAACACTTTATAAAATTCAAAACCATGAAATATTTGACTACTTTACACGCAGAGTCCGGGAGCAACCACACTGCGGCGCATCAACCGTGTGTCACTGGTCTCATACGCTGGTCACTGGTCTCATTCGAGGTACGCAGAGCTTCTGTGTGGCTTCGTTAACATCTGCACATTCTGACATGGAAAGGACCCATTCCACGCGTTAAGTCTCTCTCATTGCTATCCTTGTGTCAGGCCTCCATCTGTCATCACAGTTCTCATCAGCACTTGCTCAACGATGAGATCTGTAGACAGTCCTGCCCAATGTGCCTAACCACACGGTATCCTTTGTTTACATTTCTAGTTGACATCTGGGTGTGTTTCTGGCATAATTCCCAGGTGCAGCTATGCCGATTGTGCATATAGTGCGTGTCGAGACGCTGCAACGTATGGTAAAGACATCATTTGGAGAAACATTACAGAGAGTGTCCTGGGTGTTTGCTAAAGTGCAGCACCTGCATCAGTCCGGACTGTGCTGGTTTCGGGGTAATCGGCCTAGCAGAAAGACAATTCCGATCTCAAACCACCTGCTGTCTCACAGGTTGATGGTACATTGGTGCTAGAGGCTAGGCCCACCGCTTATAACTGTGGTTGGCGGCAGGAAGGGTAACCGGCTATAAAAACCTAAGCCAAACCCCTAAATATGGCTGGATTAAATACAGTGCATGCCCGTGCTAGGGCGTACCCTGTAAGCGACGCGCGAGACCCCCACCCGAGCTCAGCGATAAATGGACAAGGGCTACCGTCTGAAGGACGAAGACGGCTAAAGATGATAGTCCAAACAGGAAGGAGAATAAGGAAGATTAAACTCGCAATACTGAATGTTGGGAGCATGACAGGAAGAAGAGGAAAAGTAGTTCAATTGATGCTAAAGAAGAACCTGCAAGTATTGTGCGTACAAGAAACAAAATGGAAAGGAAGCAAAGCAACGGAGATCGGTGCCGGATACAAACTGTACTACCATGGAGATAATTGGACGAAGAATGGAGTAGGAATTGTACTATGTGAAGATCTGAAAGAGAGAGTACCAGCAGTGGAGCGACCATGCAATAGAGTGATGAGAGTGAAACTAGAGATTGAAGGAGAAGTGTGGAATACTATCAGTTGCTATGCCCCACAAACTGGATGCACAGAAGAGTAAAAGGGTGAATTCTGGGAGCACATATATAGTGAGATGCAAGCTATACCAAGTTGCGAGAGAATGGTGGTGACAGGAGACCTAAATGGACATGTCGGAAAAGATCAGACAGGATATAATGACGTACAAGGACACGGGATAGGGGTGGCAAACGAGGAAGGCATAAATATACTAGACTTTGCTACAGCATACCAGCTGAGGATAGTGAATACAGTCTACAAGAAGAGAAGGAACCACCTTGTAACCTATAACAGCGGGGGACAAGAAACCCAAATTGACTACATCATGGTGAGGAAAGAGCATGCTAAGATATCAAAGAGAGAAGGTGGTGGCAAGAGTGAGAGAAGAAGCAGTAAAGAGATTGTACGACAACCTAGTGATGGTCAGAAGGACATCTGTAGAGTAGCAGCAGCTAGGGACCGTGCAGGAAAGGACATAGGCCAGATACGTACAGTCAAAAGTGCAAGTATTGATGAAAGACGATGACATCAAAGAGAGATGTAGCCAATACTTTAACTGGCTGATGAACGAGGAAAACCCGAGAGTAGAAACCGAGGAGAGGGATGTGAATCAACGAATGGTAAGGAGTATCAGTGACGAAGAAACAGAGAAAGCACTCAGAGGGATGAAAAGTGGGAAGACTGTAGGAGCAGATGAAATACCAGCTGAAGCTTGGAAATGTATGGGCAACTTTGGTGTAAAGTTACTATGCAGACTATTCAACTGTGTCATGACTTCAGAAAACATGCCATCGGCTTGGCGACAGAGCATACTGGTCCCAATCGTCAAGGGAAAAGGTGACATCCAGGAGTGTAAGAACTACCGAGAGATCAAACTCCTGACGCATACCTTTAAGATATGGGAGAGAGTCATAGACAAGAGGATGAGAGAATGCACAGACATGCATGAAAGTCAGTTTGGGTTTATGCCAGGCAGGAGTACCACAGATGCACTTTTCATTCTCAAACAAACAATAGAGAAACACAGGGAGGAACTGAAGGACATCAGAGTGGTATTTATCGACTTGGAAAAAGCATACGATTAGGTACCAAGGGAGGAGATATGGAGATGTGCGAGAGACAGGAATGTACCGGAAAAGTACATCAGTCTGATATAGGATATGTACCGGGGGTGTGAGACAAAGGTACGCAGTGTGGCCGGTGAAAGCAGCAACTTTGGCATAGAGGTTGGGTTGCACCAATGATCTGCATTGAGTCCATACCTGTTCCTCATATTGATGGACGTCTTGACGGAGAAGGTGAGAATAGATGCACCAGAATCAATTATGTTCGCAGATGACATTGTGCTATGTGGAGGAAAGAATGTAGACATGACAGAGTACCTGGGGACGTGAAGGAAGGCACTGGAAGAGAGAGGAACGAGGGTTAGTCGACCGAAAACCCAATTCATGGACTTTATTTTCGAACGGAATGAGGAGGTAGACAGACCAACTGTTGAGATACTTGGAGACGAGCTGGAAAAAGTGACGCACTTCAAATATCTAGGGTCAGTCGTGGAAGAGACAGGAGGCGTGGAAACGGAGATCAAACAGAGAGTGAGTGCAGCTTGGAAGAAATGCAGTGGAGTGTTGTGCGACAGGAGGATGCCAGTGAAATTGAAGGGGAAGATCTATAAAACAATAGTCAGGCCAGCAATGCTGTACGGGGCTGAGACCTGGGCAACAACGAAAAGACAAGAAGCAAGGATAGAGATAAATGAGATGAGGATGCTGAGGTGGATGTGTGGAGTAATAAAGAAAGATAAGATCCGAAACGAATATATTAGAGGAACAACGAGAGTGACACAAGCATCCAAAAAGATAATAGAGAAACGACTGAAATGGTATGGGCATGTGACTAGAAGGGAAGAGGGGCACATAGTGCTAAATGCAGAGATACCAGGAAGAAGAAGGAGAGGACGACCGAAGACCAGATGGAAAGACACTTGCAAAAGAGACATGGAAATCGTGGGTCTGAGTGCAGATGTGGTGATGGACAGGACGACATGGAGAAAGAAAATTACCAGCCATACCGACGACACCAGATGACGGGAAAAGTCAGAGAAGAAGATGCATGTAGAGATGTTTAGGACTTTTTTGTTCTGCGATCTCATTGTAAACCAATGTGCCCAAAAATCATGTTCAATTTCCTCCAAATGAAACATTAATTTGATTGGACTTATGTGGGATTCTTGACTTTCGTACACCCAACTTCCAAAATACATGAGTACACACATACATGCTAATATGTATGCATGCATACATACATACATACATACATACATACATACATACATACATACATACATACATACATACATACATGCATACATACATACATACATACATATACACATGCATGCATACATACATACATATACGTATATGTATGCACGCACGCACGCACCCACAAGCACACAATACACACACACACACAAACACACACACACACACACACACACACACACACACACACACACACACACACACACACACACACACACACACACACACACACACACACACACACATACGCACACGCTAGTTTGATTGTAGTTAGATTATAGTTAGATTCTCCTTTGGTGAACCGATATAATTCGTTAACTACGTTACGTCGCGTGTCAGTTATGGACACCTATTTTTAAAATGATCTTTTGTAAGGGTCAATGGAACAGTTGCTTTAGCAATTTGTTAAATTGATGATAATGGATATAATTAAATTTTTATTTGTTAAGGATCGGCAGTTATTTCGGTTAGGATGCTTTGTCTGTTGTACTGTTGTGCTATTCATATTTAGAACAATCAGTGAGACTGTGCAGTGACATAGGAGAGCGCTTACAAAGGACGATATTCCTGAAGCAGGGACACCACACGGAATGGTCCAAATACGTACTGAGAGATGATTACGATTCCTTGTTGACTACATATAAATGTCGCCTGCTTGAAATGACGTGTGCAACAGCCCATCCTCTCGCTGTGCAAAACCTGACTTTGTCATGCTGGTACGCCAGCTGTACTTTGGTTGTTGTGACTCGACTGTTGTGACTGACAAACGTGCAATGGTTTGCCGATGTTTGCTTCGGTTTAAAATAACAGCTACGATTCTAAACGAGTGTCGGTGACATAGGTTGGACAATTATCACGATCATCATTGTGAAGCCGTAATGTTCCATGGCTGGTCGAATGCCTCAGCAAGTCGTTTCCAAATCTGCCTGCCTTGCGCTATCCTCTGCAAGATGATGCCTTTCCAGCATGTGTCTAGCTTTTCTCTCCTCTATCTCGCCTGTCTTCTTCTAGATCGTTTCCCTTCGTAAGGTCGCGTACGTGGTGTTGATATATATATATATATATATATATATATGTATATAATTATATATATATATATATATATATATTTATTTATTGGTGTGTCCTTTTCTAGCATCACTGTTGTCTTCGAAATATTAATCTTCAGATCTTTTTTTCACTTTTATCAGCTAGTTCCTGCAGCATTTTTGTAGTTCTTGCGGTGTAGTAGCGCATATGAGTATGACGTCGGATAAGCGAAGATAATGAGATATTCTCCGTCTATCTTCGAGCCTCTGGTTTCCCAAGTCAGTCTTCGGAATGTGCTTCTGAGTGTTGCCGTAAACAGCTTGGGCGATATGGTGTCACCTTGGCGAACTGATCTTTTGATGTTGATCTTGGTGTTTTCTTTGTGTAGATGGACTGTCATAGAGTTGTTGGTGTAGATGATATAGCAGTTCGATTTACACGTCTTCTACCCCCTGTTCTTGAAGCGACGCCAGTATTGCTTGGGTTTGCACCGAGTTGAAAGCATTCTTGTAGTCGACGAACGCGAAGCAGAGCGGAATATTATATTATCGGCACTTCTCCTTCAGTTCGTTTACGACGTTGATGTGGACTGTCGTTGAGTACCTGCTTCTGAATCCTATTTGCTCTCGTGGTTGATTTTCGTTGAGTGACTTCCCTAGCCTATTCATTAGTATTTTTGTGCGCAATTTGTTGTGGTTTGATAACAGACACATTGGTCTGTAGTTCTTTGAGTCTTTCTTATTTTTCTTCTTGAAGATTATCTCCATCTTCGCGTTCTTCCATGCGGTGGGTATTCGTGTTTCTGGTAAGAATTTAGTATTCTGCTTCGCTCTTGTCTTCGAGGTGGTATATTCCCCTGCTTTTAATATTTCAATATTTACCAATGAAAGCGCTGTACTATTATCCAACTGATATATGATGTGTCTTCGCGTCAGATAATAAAGACGATCATACTAAACGACCCATTAATTTAAGTGAAGCCTATTTTATATGTATTTCGAATAACCCAATCACAGAAACAGTTGTACAAAAACATAAACCTTTATTCTGGTCGCACCACTTATGTGACTTAACGGGAAGTGACGTCACAAGCAGTTGTGATGTAAGAAGTAATTCCGTCACAAGATATAGCGGTACCACAAAAAGGAGTAGTGTAATAGGCGATGACAACGCCTGACAACGTGTGACATTAAATGATAATATTGTATATAAATAAATATCATCAATATAACACTTGATGTACAGTGTATCATAATATTATAATAGTGTGCCATTATCTTCCTGTCGACATTATTGAATGTAGATACGACACAAATCTACACGATATATCGCCCAAGGTTGTCATTGAGTCTTATGTATGCTTCTACATAAAATGTCCTCACGGGCGGAACACGCTCGTATTGGGTATAACACATGACGTTTATGTGCGGAACGAGACCCGCGTTGTAAAAGTAGTTTCTACGATCACGGGTAGCAATTTATAATGTGTATATTCCTTATTGTTCACGACCATTTCACTCAGGTGAATATGAAGATTTTGAGATTAACAGTTTTCCTTCAGGTGATTATCGGCAGTTAGACGAGGGGTAGTGACTTGTGTCGGCGGACACGACTTCGACGAGTGTCTTTTGTGTCGTCTATGATCGGCGTCGTATGAACAGTCGACTCTACGCCAGCGTCTGTCAGAAACAGCACGAGAACCACCGGGTTGAAGCGAACGATGGTCGTGCGCTGTTTTCGTGAAGAAAACGGTCTGGAATTAATCCACCGTGAGCAATGAACCGAAGGCTTTAGAATCGAGGCGTATGACTTAGAACGCCTGAACCAAATTGCTTTCTGGAATGACGCTTGGTTCTTTTCGCTCGTGGCAGTTATAAATGGGGATATGTTAGCGATCCCCGAACAACAGATGGAGTGGGTGACGAATCCCGGCGTCATGGCAACAATGGTAGTCTTTGTCAACATCTCGCCGTCAGCTCGACTCGACTCCGAGATAAATAATCTCCGGCGGTGCCCCGTCGGAGAAGACAGCGGGGAATTTCTACATAAAACAAAAACAGAATAGTTCATATCGAATAAATATAAATTGACAAACAATATTTTAGTGTGATTTGTTTTGCAAAATTAGTACGAAAACTTTTGGAAAGAAATATTATACACATACTTATCCTATCCCTATAAGGGTGTCACACCAATGACATTCAATAAATACACCTATCGATAACAGAAGGGCAAATTTATTTTATAGCCAACAAACATGTTTGTGTGTTCTACATACCTAGTTGACGATGACGGCGATGGCGATGGGGACGGCGATGGTGATGGCGTGAGCAGCATCACCGAGAAGAACGTTTCTCCTCTGTCGCCATTGTTGGGTTGACCGAAGCGAACCGGGGACAAGCCTGTGTTAGCAAGGATTGGATGGTCACAACTCATCAACATACTATGTCGTGCATTAATAAATTCATACATGCTTATATACATATGTACATGCTTATATACATACATACATATACACATAAACGTATATGCGTTCATTCATACACATAATGCACATACACAATACCTTTATATGATATATATATATATATATATATATTTATATATTATACATTATATATGTATGTGTTTTGTGTATGTGTATATGTGTGTGGGTATGAATATATGTATATGTGTATGTATGTATGTACAAGATGTGTATGTATGTATGTATGTACGCAAGTATATATCTATGTATCTACGCACGACCATTCGTTCGCTGAAATGTTCGCAAACACGTACAACTCAATTTTGAAAATGCGATTTATGTATGCATTTGAATTTAACTGTCTCCCTCCACCTATCAAACAATTTATCAAAAATAATTATTACTTACCTTCACAATGACATTATCTTGAACATTAATAATGGTAAAGTGACTGCACTTACCTTACTAGATCGCTCTGCCGTTTTTGACACGATTGATCACAACATTCTCGTTGAACGCTTATTAAAGTGGTACGCCATATCTGGCACAGCTCTAACCTGGTTTGCTTCACAACCAACTGATAGATACCAAACTATAAAGATTGGTAACTGCTTTTCGGCTTCTCTGCCAACTTTATTTGGTGTTCACCAGGGTTCTGTTCTTGGGCCTTTGCTTGTTACTATTTACACCACGCCATTAAGCTATGTTATACAAACACATAACTTGGATCATCATCTTTATGCTGATGATACTCATATCTACATTCCGTTGTCTACCCCGGATACAAATCGCTCCCTTAACCAAATTAGTGATTGCCTCCAATACATCTATGAGTAGTCTTTCATAGTAACTTCAATTTCTGACAACACATCTCAAACGTGTCGCTGCTGTTTTGACCGTATTCGTGATTTCGCCATATTCGCCGGTATATGTCATTTTATATTGCTAAAACTATTGCAACAGCGCTTGTTAGCAGCAGACTTGACTATTGCAATTCCCTCCTTTATAATATCGTTGGCAAGGATATTATAATACTTCAACGTGTCCTAAATTGTCTAGCAAGGGTAGTTACAAGATATCCTCGTTTTTCTCGCTCTGTACCACTTTTGAAGCCTTTGCATTGGCTTCCTGTGCGATATCGTATGCTATTTCTGTAGCATCACATACCAAGCACTGTCCAGTATGCAACCATCCTATTTGCATTCACTGCTTTCTCCTGTAAGAAAACCTATCCAGCTTCGATCATCTAGTTCTGACCTATGTTTAGTTCATAGAGTCAACATTAACATTGGAACTAGTGCTTTTTCTGTTGCTGCACCAATTCTTTCGAATATCCTTCCTTGTAGTGTTAGATCAGTTGAAAATATTACAAAATTCCGTGGTCAATTAAACATTTATGTTTAAAACCTTGTTTATCCATTATAGCTCCCTAGCGCCTTGACTCATCTGTTGACAACTGGAATGTTGCTTATGAATTTTGAGATTGACCAATCCTTTTGTTTGATCCGCCTCTGAGCTTGGTTTCCAAGGATTTAGGCGCAATAGAAATTATCGTATTATAATTTTTATTATCATAGTTGACTTCGTGTAGTTTACGCAAATGCACAAACACATTGCAATAAATAACAAAACCATACATATAAGTAATCTTCAGTGATCATTCACCTCGCTTTTAGACGGTTAATTCGTAAATGTTAAAATGCAACCAACAATGTGAATGCATCCTTATCATACTTTTCGACCTACCATTATGTTCCCAATGTCATTTGACCAAACGTCCGCCAGTCCGTCCGTCCGTCCGTCCGTCCGTCCGTCCGTCCGTCCGTCCGCCCGCCCGCCCGCCCGCCCGCCCAAGCGCCCGCCCAAGCGCCCGCCCAAGCGCCCGCCCAAGCGCCCGCCCAAGCGCCCGCCCGCCCGCCCAAGCGCCTGCCCAAGAGCCCGCCCAAGCGCCCGCCCAAGCGCCCGCCCGCCCAAGCGCTCGCCCAAGCGCCCGCCCACCCAAGCACCCGCTGGCTCGTCTCACTGTTTACTACGCTAAGGTGAAATAGTGTTCCGACATAGTTCAGACAGGGCCTCACCAATTAAGTGACCAACACCCACTCAACACGTGTAATAGTATTTTTATTATGTCATTTGTCAGCCAACATATCCTTCACAGGACGACCATGACGCCATCACGATAACAACAACTATAAACATGGCTTGCATAGAATTTCCGTCATTTGCATTCGTTCTACACAACAAATTCTTGTATAAAACCTTCACGCACGAATGTGGACGAATTTAGATAAGCTCAATTCGCATTATGTAATTGCGTTCCAAAGACGAACTATGTTGCTGCATTACTATCCGTTTTAGTGTGCATTTATTACTCGATGATATCGTGTCACCAAATATTAAATTAGTACAAAAGACATGTAAACGTAGATTAAATCTCACATGTGATCAGCTGTTCCCTCTGATGCCTACTTACAAACCATCATTTTTCGACAATACACATTCAGCTAATGGTGGTCGCATAATATATTATAATATTATACATTATAATGCGGGTAGCACTTATTGTATTAATCGAATTTTACATTTTAGTACGAATAATTATATTATCATTAGTATACGTTTCCGAAGTATCAGAAATATGTGTAAAAGTAAATTGATGTTAATAACAATTTTGAATGGTACAAATCGTAATTCCCGTGCCATATGCCTGTCGGGGATAGAGAATGAACCAATACATTACGTTTTTTAACGTTGATAATTGATGAGTCCCGTTTGCACGTGCAAAATACACATTAACATATTTAAATAGTGAATGTTTCTTAAACAGAGCTACTCGAAATTATTGAATGCATGGTGTATACGTTATTCCATAAGGGAACATGTTAAGCACATGCAAGTTGACGCACGTCGACGGAACTGACTTTGCCGTGTATTCCTCGTGTCTGTCATGAGCGGCTCTAGGAAGACAGTTGACTCAATGCCCGTGTCGGAGGAAATATGAACTGCCACCACGGGGTGGAAGTGTACAACGTTTGTTCGCAGTCTTCGTCGAGGAATTGGAGAAGACAAAGTAGTGTATTTCGAATGACCTCGGTGCTTCAGTATCGAGGCATACGAGGAGTGTTCAATTGAAGCAGCTTTCCCAATAGTCGTATTTCTTTGTTTCTCGTCGAGCCGTTCTCTGACGTCAGACACGTTCGCTAGTGAATGGGTGTTGTATGTTAGCACAACCGGAATCAGGGCAACCGCCGGAAACATCGCCGCGAACACGCCGTCCATGAGCTTGTGGTCGCTGAAGTTGAATTGCTGCCGTTGCTCAGCCCGAGGCGTCGGCGTCGGTGACGGCCAAGGCGAACACCTATGTTGGATAGACACATGTTTGCTGTATTACGGCTATACTAGAAATCCAACAACGCTCGGTTTTTAAACTTCGTGACGTTACACAAATTTGCAGTTGAAATAGCGTAACAAATGCAATTACGTTGCCAAGTTTGCACATAGATTGTACCATTCCGGTGGCATTCCGGACACGGAATTGAATTCATAATAATGTAGGTAATTGAGTGGCGCTTCTGTTGAGAAGTATGGTGGACAAGCACGGTTGATTTGGAAATTATTATTGTGATTTATATATTTTGTTGCTTTGCAAATAGGTTAATATTGCCGACAACTGTTTCTACGAATTGATATCCATAGCAGATATATCTAGGTTGTTTACGTTGTCTATTAGTGTATAATTAATTACTGTTTGCATACGTACCATGTCGACGATGGAGGCGAAGAACGCAATACGGAGAAGCGGTTTGCGATGGAGGGACAAACAATGGCGTGGGTTATGATTGCAGGCATCAGCGCAACCGGGGTTTGTCCTTGCCGGCTCCGTGAAGAACAATCTCCTGCGAGACCTCGGCGGAGAGGGCTGTGGGGAACTCCTGCGTAACACAAAACAAATATAAATCGTTTTACATAAGTGTTCAGTTATCAATCATATTTGGGTAGGTACACTTTGAGGCAATGTAGTACCTAATACATTGGCGTCGGAAAGTGGTGAATATTCGGGGGAAGCGGCTCTCCATTTGCTGCACCCCTACTTTAGAATAACCAAAAAAACCTCTTTGGGGCTCAACATAAACCTCCTGTTACACTCCAAAATTGACTCCCTCCCATATATATTCGGGAGCTAACCATCCATTCCCCCACCAAAACTACTGGGGGGTCAACCCCCCTCCAAACTCACCCGGTCCGGACGCGTAAAAAACATTTCAATTCCAAACAGAAATATTGAAGTGTCACACAAATAGTAGAACACAACAAATACACAAATTGAAAATTTTTGGTGATGTGAACTGGTCTTCCTTGGCTACGGGGCTGTTTGCTAGTGCCGACATTAATTTTACTTACACAGCTTACAAAAGGGGATGGGGCTCAATTTCCGCGTATTAATACTAACAATGTCGGCTGCATATGAATTGCATAACATTAGTAATAAAGTAGTCTGTCGGAAAACTATAAAACATCAAACAAGAAGCGACAAGACTGAGGATAAATATAATGGAAATGTATGAAGTTAGATGGACAGGGGCAGGATTGATGACATCAGATAATAACACAATAATTTAATCAGGAGGCGATAAACATGAAAGAGGAGTTGGAATTATGTTGGACGAAGAAAGAGCAAAATGCTTACTAGGATACTGGACCATATACGATCGCATCCTCTTGGTGAAAATCAGTGGCAAACCATGTAACATTAACATCATACAAGCGTACGCACCAACCGCAGACAAATCTGATGAAGAGCACGAGACATTTTATAATGATCTTGAATTAGCAAAATCACATTGCAAATCACAGGAGATTGTAATAGTTATGGGAGACTTTAATGCTAAAGTGGGTGGGGAAAGATGCGAAGACATAGTTGGACCATATGGCCTTGGGAGCAGAAATGAGATAGGAGATAAACTAATAGAGTGGGCAAAATCTCATGACACGATTGTAGGAAACACCTGGTTCCAACAACATCCAAGAAGACTTTGGACTTGGAAAAGTCCAGGAGACCGTACACGGAACCAAATTGATTATATCCTGGTCAGTAAAAGATTTAGAAATGCCCTACTGGTGGCAAAGACCTTTCCTGGGGCAGACTGCTATTCCGACCATGTGCCAGTGCGAGCCAAGTTCCGACTGAAACTGAAGAAAAGGAAAAGAGCAACAAGGAACCTGAAACTAGACATGAATATACTAAAATCAGATTCAGCGATCAAAGAGAAATTCAATGTAACAGTACGAAACAGTTTCAATGTTCTGAATGACATTCAAGATGTGGACGACCAATGGGAACAAATGAAGGAATCAATCACACAGGCTGCAGAAGAAACTATTCCTAGGCAATGCAGAAAGGAAAGAAAAAATGGATGACTGACGATATTTTAAAGTTGATGGATGAAAGGAGGAAAATTAAGCAAAATCATGATGCGTATATAGCAATGAACACGGATATAACGGAAAATGTAATCTAGCGAAAGAGGAATGGCTTAATAAACAATGCAAAGAAATTGAACAGAAGAATAAGCACGACACAAAATCCATGCATGCGAGAATAAGAGAAATAACAGGGAAAAGAACACGCTCAGCTACAGGTTGCCTGAAATCTAAAGAAGGAAACATAATAATGGACAAAGACAAAATACTCGAGAGATGGTCAGAATATATTGGTGAACTGTACGATGATGAAAGGGGTGAAAGACCATCAAGTAAGAAGAACTTTGATGGTCCTCCAATATTGAAAGACGAGGTTCGAAAAACCATCAGATCAATGACAAATGGAAAAGCTGCTGGACCAGATAATATTACCATTGAAATGATTGAGTGTTTAGAGGAATTTGGTATTGATATAGTAACAGACTTCTTGAACAAAATATATGACAGCGAACGAATCCCAACTGATTTATCCAGATCCATTTTTGTAGCAATATCAAAGAAACCAGGTGCGATTGAATGTGAACTTCACCGTACAATTAGTCTCATGAGTCACTTCACCAAGATGCTGCTTAAAATTATTATGATCCGAATGAGGAACAAAATAAAGCCGGAAATTGCTGAAGAACAATGTGGATTTGTAGAAGATAAAGGTACAAGTAATGCAATATACATCCTACGAACAGTGATTGAGAAAGCACTGGAAGTGCAGAAAGATCGGTATGTATGTTTTATTGATTACACAAAGACATTTGACAGAGTTCGTCATGAAGAAATCATATCAATGCTGGAGAGTTTGAACTTTGATGGGAAAGATCTGTGAGTTGTGAGAAATCTGTACTGGGAACAAACAACAGCAATACGAATAGAAAATGACCAGTAAATTTCAAGAAATAAAACGTGGTGTAAGACAAGGGTGTGTCCTATCACCCGATCTCTTTTCACTATGCAGTGAGATTATCTTACGCACATTAGATGATATGCCAGGCATTCAAGTAGGGGGATACAACATAAATTATTTATAATATGCAGACGACACGGTACTGGTTGCTGAGAACGAAATATATCTACAACAGATGCTAGATACAGTAATAAGGGAAAGTGAGAAAAAAAGGTCTGTCCCTGAACAAAAAGAAAACAGAAATCATGGTCATCTCAAAGAAAAAATTCACTCCAACATGCAACATGGTAGCATATGACACTGTCCGAACGTTTAACTATCTGGGATCACTAATAACATCCGACGGTCGATGCAACGAGGAGATAAGGAGAATAATTGTTCAAGTCAAAACAGCTTTTCACCACATGAAAAACATTTTAACAAATAAAAATATATCAATTGAAGTGAGAAAACGTGTACTGCAATGCTACATAGAGCCCATATTGCTATATGGATGTGAATCCTGGACAATAACCAAAAGTTCACAACAAAACATAGAAGCCACTGAAATGTGGTTCTTAAGAAGAATGCTGCGAGTGGCATGGACTGCAAAGCAAAGCATTGAAGTCATCCTTAGGACAGCCAAATCAAAAAAAAAGATAATCAACGAAGTTAGAACACAACACAGAACTGCTACAAACTACACAAGACCGTGCGGTTTGGAGGGCCATGATTGCCAACGCCTGTGACAGACATGGCACATAGAAGAAGTCTTTCGTGAGTAGATTTCCTTGCTTGTCTGGCGCATTCTCAGATTATACGGAATACCACAACGCATAGTCAACATCATTAAAAATTTCTACACCAACTTCCCTTCTTTGAGACAGGGCTGTATTATGTCAGCTGACTTTTCAATGTTGTCATCGACGGGGTCATGCGACGTGTGACAGAAGATGTACCAAGAGGGCTTCGTTGGATTCCATTTTTTGCACTAGATGATCTGGACTTTGCCGATGACCTTGCTCGCCTGTTCCACACTCACACACGCTTCCAAGAGAAGACAAACCGCCTTAGCAGATTTGGCCGTCAGGTTGTTTTGCGAATCAACCAGGAGAAGACGAAAGTCATGATCCTGAATGTGAACATGTTAGCCTAAGTGAAGACAACACGGACTTTTCTAGCACTGAAACATTCACTTACCTTGGAAGTATCATTAGTCAAGATGGAAGAGCTGGCCTAGATAGCCGCAACAGCCTAAGCAAGGCACGGAATGCGTTTATGGGCCTACTTGCAGTCTGGCGATCAGCACAGTACAGCACAAGGACAAAACTCAGATTTTTCCAGCGTTACGTGCTGTCAACATTGTTTTATAGGGCGGAGTGCTGGAGAATGATGGAGCAGGACCTGTCAAGAGTGTTTCTCTTCCACACGACCTGCCTCAAAAAATCCTCAGAATCTCCTGGCCATGAACCATATCCAACCAGGAAATACTTGCTCAATACCAGCAACAGGACATGCCCACCATCGTTCAAAGAAGACGCTGAGGGTGGATTGGACATGTCCTTCGCATGGATGCAGACGTCATCACAAAAACAGCTGTCTGGTGGACACCAGAAGGGAAGCGAAAATGTGGGCGCCCAAAAACAACATGGAGGAGAACAGGGGAGGTGGAGCTGAGGGAAATGAACCACAGCTGGGGCAGCATACACCGCATGACCGGAAAGAAACAGAGGTGGAGGAACTTCGTCGCTGTCCTCAATGTCAGGGTGTTAACACATAGTAAGTAAGTAATACAGTAATTGAAAATTGAAACGTTTTTAATGGCGGTTGTCCTTTGCATGTATCGTGTCATAACATTGTCACATACCTACATTTCAATTGCTTTCTATCTGGAAAAATATCGACATTTTAACGTATTAATTCACGGAAAGGACGGACAGAGTATGATAATTAGAACGCCTAAAATGAATTAGTAGATGTCGATAACAATAATGAACGTCCCCTAAGTGACCAGTATCATTTCGATTACGTTGCGACATATCCCGGGGAGGACGGAAGGGAGGACGGAAGGGAGGACGGAAGGGAGGACGGAAGGGAGGACGGAGGAGAGGACGGAAGGGAGGACGGAAGGGAGGACGGAAGGGAGGACGGAAGGGAGGACGGAAGGGAGGACGGAAGGGAGGACGGAAGGGAGGACGGAAGGGAGGACGGAAGGGAGGACGGAAGGGAGGACGGAAGGGAGGACGGAAGGGAGGACGACTACAGCGGATTTCTTCTCAGCAACAGACCGGCAGCTCGATATGTAGCCGCAACGGCACTGCAACGATTAACCCAATCAATAAACCAAAAGAGAGGGAGAGGAGGAGAAAACGAGATCGAACGATAGATTGGAGTGGAATCGGTTGGTGGAGAGAACAGTGCAAGATCAGTGACGGAAACGAAACAAGATAACGGAAATCGTGGATCGGAATCTAGGCCAGCCTCACCCTGGCAGTTAGGGAAACAAGAGGAGAACAACACATTTATTCAAACAAATCAGACACATGTGTTAGAAAAGGCAGGGTTTTATTTATATATTTCACAGTGGCAGTTTGCCCAAGTGATATTCAAAAGTAACTAAACAAATTCTGAGCATTCGGTATTACAACAAGAACAAAATACGACATTATGGCACATTCGAACATATCCCACATCTTTTTTTAGTTTTGACATTTTAAATACTTGCATTCCCGTCGTCCGCCTGACTCCCACTCTTGCGTAAAAGAGTTTGTGCTAACTATTTTATATATATAACACATACACTGCATTTTGTTTCACGTTAAGGAAATAAGCAATCAAATGTATATGCCGCCCAGAGTAGGAGACAAGAAAGAAGTCATTCTAAGCATGCTGGTGGCAACCAACTTGGATATTGTCGTGTAGTAATAGTTTGCCTGTGTAAAATTTATTTTAGAAGGGAATTTTTATGTAAAATTAATTATTTTAACAGATACTCCGATTTACGGCACTCATATATTTTAAACGATGTGCACGATGTCATTGATCAACAGTTATAATGATAAAATAATTCTTAAGACGAATTAGACTCTATATCCACAATAATTATATAGCAACATCTTAGTGATGAGGACATTTCATTTATGTATTTATGATGTCATTTTTATATTAACTTATTTAATTAATGTTAGCACCTAGTGTGTTTAGTTATTTAACATACTAACTCGTGTTGTTGCTGCTGACTCGGACCACCCGCTCCACTCTTACTTTGATATTCTTCCATCTGGAGGAGGTATCGGTGCTTGAAATGCAAGAAAGTTCGGTACAACAAGAGCTTTGTGCCTACGGCAATCAGAATGTTGAACCAGTGATATCGATAATTGTGCTCTGCTTTGATTATATTTATACTTTACATTCGTGTATATACATATATAATATGTATATCTTTCACATTATATTTTTTTGTTTTATGATTAGTTGTAAGACAAATATCCTTCCTATGACAATCAAGTGAATTAATTTATTGATTGATTGAACACATTTAATTGAGTCTTGTGTTTTGTACATTTGTTTTTTTTACATATTTAACTTTAGGTTTTGGTGTATTATATAATTATTGTATAATGTATTATAACGTCAGCACCTTTGAACAGGTGTCTCACCCGGAAACACGGCACGTTACAAATGTTTGAAATAATAATAATAAATGTAATATAATAATAATAATACAAATAGTCTAATATAATATATTATATACAACTAATCTCAGTGTGAGTTTGTTCACCTTTCTGTATTTTTTATATGTCTTTTGTTACCGCTTCACGGTCGCATCGGTGGGCCCAATCCGAACGAAATTTGTACCAGTTATCCGGGGGAGCATAACTACGCTGGTTAGATGTTGAGTCACTATATCACCGTTCGTATAATTACCCACCACATATGATTGCAACGCCGAGCAAGTATTAACGCCATTTGGAACAATCGCAGGCACCACACGTAGCGTTATATCAAACATCAAACAAACAAAATATCAAGCGAACAAAAACGAATTCTCAAAAATCCTATTCTCGTAATAGTCAGGAACCAGGAGACGAATTCAATTATATTCCGGTGTGTCCTGCGTTGCAAACTATTCAGCAAACAAAATTACCTCGATATTTCCGTGCAAGACCGAAGGTGCGTGAATTGAGCCAATAATTTAATGTTAAACATGTTAAACAATTGTCTAAACTAGTTAAATGTGTTATATATATAATGTCGTTGTTTCTTTTAATTGATGTAATTATGTTATTTGAAAAATAATGTGTTATGTATTTAATAATTAACACACATAATGTTTATGTTATTGTTATATATTTTGTTACATTTATTTAAAAAATGACACGAATGTTTCGTATACTCCGAAAGGGGCCAGATAAAACAATGTCAATGTGAGTTGTCATTTGTTACGAAACAGTTTGACCCAAACATCACCTATGTTGAGCCGTTTATGAACACCACATAGACCCTGGGTATGTTTCTCAGCCCCGTTCCTGGGATGGAGGTCGACGGATATGGGGTGTGGTCGGATATGGAACTGTGACGCCAACATCGCGTGAAAAAGTGTTGTTTCAATCAAATTGGCACTGACTATGTATGTGCCTTCTTGTAAGATCAACATTGCATCATTATTATCAAATATCGGCTGCTACACGTTTCGTGGCGGGAGAGAGAGGGCACTATTGATCGGCCATGGAACCACAATCAAAATGTATTTAAATTAATAACACAATTTGGTTTGTTAATAATATAACGTATGAGCTTTACGAAATATCAGCAGCGCGTCGCTACTTCAATATCTTCAATCATGGCATCAAGGATAATGGAAATACAACGAACCGCGCTGTTCAGTATTGTTATAATACGCCCGGCCAATCGTGGGTTTACACCTTTAATAATAATAATAATAATAAAACCACTTCTGCTTCCCAAGCACATAACCCACAATTCTAAGCAAAATAACGATTTGCTCTTCGTTCTTTAGCAACATATTCACTGAAAGCAATTCAAGGGTGTGCTGTATATTAAACAAAGGGTACAACCTCGACAAGACCAAAATTAGTGATAAATAAAGGGTTTATGAAATTGCATTGTACACGGTATATTTAGTATGATTTTTTTGGGATAAAAGAACGTTTACTCACGGTTTCTACGAAGGCGTTCTACAGTGTTTGAATGATGCGTAGCTTCCATTGGTAGTGTCAGGGATGACTGTTTCGGCTGATATCATTTGGTCTTCGAGCCTGACCATTGTTAGTGGTCGTTGCTGATGTAAAACTGATTAATGCCGTCTTGGTAACCACTTACATACTGAGACCACATACTACTATGCCCATGCAGTTTAATTGCAATCGTTCACTGCAATTTCCGGCATACACTGAAAAGCTAAATATATTCTACTAGTGTCCGGTATACCTATATTAGAGCACATAATGATATTTTACTTCCAGATACTTACACAAATGTCGTGTTATTAAACAATGTTTATCATATTCATTAACTACCTCCCGGAACATTATTTTGGATAATATGCTTTAAAAATAGAAATCGAATTGATAATATAAATATGCAAATATGCCTGTGTCTCGATTTTCCTAACATGCTCCCATTTCCCTCTCCTAATCGGAGAAACGGTGTTCATCTGCGGGTAATGCGATATACAACTTACCTTAAGTGATTTTCTTTGGAATCTATTGACCTATAATATACAAGATATGCCAATTTGGTGATAGAGCAGTTCTTTAAGTGACCTTCTTCATCTATACTAGCTTATGGAGCAACACATAGAGGCCGTCAGTTATCACCATTAGGTGATAGATGACGCGTTCACAGTGGCGCTAGACAGTTACTAATCACTCAATTCGTCATCGATTGCTATTTTTATTCGACGTGTAATAAGCAGGTAAGGTACAGGTAAGTAAACAACTGAATAGTGTTTTCCCTTATCATTTCTTGGTTTGGAAAATGGTCTATAGAAGCGAGTGGACATAGAATTAGGCAAGTGGACCATGACACCTTGGACAATCAAGATACAGTCATGCTTCCCCAAAGTTGGCATATAATATATATTGTGTAGACAAACAATTAGCCAACTATGAACAACTATGGAAATCACAACGAGAACACTTCAATACAAAGCGCAAAATATACACACTCTACTTCAGAAGTGCTCTCATCGCGTGCGGAGCTAAATCTCGAGATAGTACCCCTAAATCGAACTAGCTATCGGAGAAGTTGGACAAATGCATGAAAATTGGTACACAAGTAGGTTATGATGTATATATATTCATATATAGCTAGGTACCCATCGCCGTCGACATGGTATCTAGCCGCCATCTTATTTTTAAAATGGCCGCCATCGAAATCCATTATACACGTTTCTCGGCATCTAAACAACATAGAAACACGTTCTTGCTGTCTAAACCATCATTTTTACTTACTTACTTAGACTTAGTTCCTCCTGTTCCTTTCGAGACATCGGGCAACGAGCTTTCTCCATCTACTACGGTATTTCGCAATTTCTTTGGTCTCATTCCAGGTAATTTCCATTACTGTCAGATCTTCTTTAAATGTCTTGCGCCAGGTCTTAGTTGGCCTTCCTCTCCTTCTGTTTCCACCTTCAGGCACCCAATCATTTGCTACATGTGCTGTTCTCTCTCTTCGTAGGCGTAGGATATGTCCCGTTAGTCTTCGTCGTCGAGACTTAACTATGTCATGCCAGCTATCCAGACCTGCCCTCCTCATCACTTCTTCATTGGTGATGTGCTCTCTCCACGATATGCCCAATATGAACCGAAGACATCGTCTGTGAAATATGTATAGTTTTTTTTATATCCCCGCCGTATTCTTCCACGTTTCACAGGCAAATATCACTGTTGGTATTTCGATTGACATGTAAAGACGTAGTGTTGTGTCCTTTCTGATGGTGCTACTGGACCATATTTGACGTAGTCTTTGGAACACTGCTGTGACTCCTAGCGAGTAGCCATGAGAGAAGTCATAAGCTATAATGGACAGTTGGAGCCATCTGTTGGCCCTAGAGGCAGTTTATTTAAAATGGCGACTACGTTTACAATCACGCTTGGTCAGCATGGCTGAGAGTTCTCGACGGTAACAAATTCGAATCATGCTGAAACGTCAAATGGTGCGATCGAAACAGTTTGGAAACTTTGTGCGCTTTGCCAAAAAGACATGGAAGAAAGACTTATTTATTTCTATGAGAGGAAGAATACACCGTCGGGATATGAAACCGTCGCACAGAATATACTGTAGTTCAATGGATTAGGCTCCGTAACGCTAAACTTTGACATAGCAGGCCTAGATGAGGCCAGACATTACAATATAACCAGGCAGGATGTCACAAGTCTTGCTGGCTAACAATTTGTACGATGAAACTGAACCGAGCACAAAAACGAGCCCAAAAGAGGAATCAGTAATCTGAAAAACAGAAGTTTGCAGTCAAACTGTTTGTTTCTTCTGTGATCAAACAGGTGAAAAAGAAACTCTTCACAGTGCCACAACCGCTAATATTGATGCTACGTTCAGAAAATGTGCCATGGAATTGAGAGACACTATGCTACAGACAAAATTAGTAGCTGGTGATATGGTTGCTATTGATGCAATGTACCATTTATCTAGCATGACTAAAGTGCGAAATCGGCAGAGGGACCACAAAACGTATCTAAGGAAAAGAAACCCGTAAGCTTCATTAGATGCTTTGGTATTTGGAGAACTGGTGGGATTTATTGAAGAGACTCGAGAGAATGAAGCCGTCATTCCTGTTTTTAAACTGTCTGAATTTGCTAAAACGTATGACACTAGTTTAGCAGAACTTGAACCTGACAGAGCCGCAACTGGCAAAGTGCACACAACCAGGTTAAAGAAGGGATTGTTGCGTCAGATTCCAGACCTGACAGCGGAACAACATGGTAGATGTGTGTTGTTAATCTTCGAGAAGGACATTCGGGGTGTCATCAATTGTACACTAGGAGATGGCATTGACACTGGTGCAATCATGACAGTCAGAGCAGCTCAAGTTGTTTGAAATTATATATTTGACAAAAACAAGTTTGAGTTTACGGGTTCATTTGAACATGGCTGTGAACGCGATGCTGTTCCCCATCTCTTAATGCACTAGTTCGAATGATTCTTGAGGGTCCAAACATTGAAAACCAGAGTCATGCAAATACAACAAAAGAACATGTCGCAATTGCCTTGTCAGAGCGAGCTTCTGTTATTCAATACAGTAAAGAGATCTCGTGCATCAGTTGGTATCCGACACAACAACGAAAGCTAGGTTCCTTTGCCAATATACCTCTGTACACTCTTTCACGCCAAAACAAGGAAGCGGGAACTAATATACACCTTGTTTAACTTGGGACTGTGTGTATCATATGACAGGTTAATTGATATATCCACTGACTTGGCAAACACTGCATATGCCCGTTACTACGCAGAACAGGTTGTGGGTCCTCCTCAGCTCAGAGCTGGCGTTTTTACTTGTGAAGCTATGGACAACATTGACCACAATACTAGCGCAAGGACATCTCACGACTCATTTCACTGCACAGTGATTTCGTTGGTGCAGTTCCAGACAGGAGAGACGCACGTGGAGAACCGCGGTGGAATAAGATTGGATCCTGCTGCGATCGAAGTACAATTGCTCCACTTCCACCCAGCTATACCATGGTGCCGCCTGTTGCTAAAACCAAGGAACCAATTGCGCCTGTCAAAGGTGGAGTCCTCGAAGCTGATTCCGTCATGATCAGTGACGACATGGAAAACGAACGGAAGTGGTTGGTGCAGATGCAGACTCTTCTCAATAAAGCGAAGTTAGATGACTATCTGTTCTGGGCTGCTTATCATGCCAGTTAACAGACTCAATTGGACAAACCTTGCGCACACATTGCACTCATCCCTCTGTTTCGTGAGAATGGTCATACGACATGTATGATTTCGCCATGGAGAGGGTAAAGAATGCAGTACACCACCTAAATCCCGGACAAGTCCCTGTGATTGCTGCAGACCAACCGCTGTAAGCGATCGCAAAACTGTTACAATTATCCTGGCCCGAAACCCACGAAGAGGACAAATTCGTGATCATGATGGGTGGCTTGCACATAGAGATGAATCTTCTCATGTTATTAGGGGATTGGATCCAGGAAAATGGTTGGACCACATCACTGTTAGAAGCTGGAATTACCACATCTGGTCGTGCAGATACAATGTTGTCTGCAACACATGTCACAAGAACCAGGTATGCACACAAGGTGACAGCAGCCAGTTTGCACATGCAGCAGCAACGCGCATATCAACAGTACGTGACACGTGTACTATATGGTCAGGTAGCCCTTTCGTTTAACGAATGGTGTGCTCTGCAGAGCGTAGAACAACCACAGTTCAAATACTGGGCAACAACGTTGCAACTAGAACTGATGGTGCTATAGTTTGTGGGATCGATCCTGGAGAAAAAAATCGTGCCGTGGCTCTTCGTTCTTGATCACACAAATTATAGTAGACGGCTCCCGGTCCACATCACCGTTATGGTTAACCTACACATAACACATCCTGCGGTGTTTGAGCAATTTGTGGATGGACACGTTGTCCTGCAGAAAACACAGCACAGCTGAGGATATCGGGAAAAGACAATACAAAAGCTACGTGGAGAACAGACTAAAAGGAACACCTAACATACCACTCAATGATGTTATCTCGAAAAACAAATTGCCTCTCTTTAGTACGCATCGTGCAAAGCAAACACCAAGTAGCAAAGAGCAATTTGCATCACTGAAGACAAACTGCAATATGTTTTGCAAGGCTCTACATAGCTTGTCAGAATTTACAAGGAGACCTGGACCGTTTCTTTTAACACGAAAATCAGGCGTGGCCCCCGTCTATTTCTAATATGGGACAACTCCGACATGGATCGAAATCTGACTTACTTTAATGCCTAATTAAATTTGATTCCTCATCAAAGAATGCTCCAGATGTCGATACAAAGGTTTAGGATGGTGCTGCCATTATACACATGCGCAGGCCAGAGGCTAGTCTGACATGACACACAACGGCAGAGAGTTCTTGCAAGAACCCATATTCCAACAAACTGGGAGGGTTTCCTGAGGATTGAACAGAACAAAGATAAGCTATTTCGTTATTTGTCAGAATGAATCAGGTCATACGATGCCGGTGGAAAGATACTCATCAGCACAAAACCATAATGACATTGGAGACACGCAATACCTTCAGCCGTGCACACATGAGGAGGCGGACACGCGCATATTACTCATGTGGCACATTGCGTGAAACAAGGACTTTCCAAAGTGGCCATCTGGACAGTGGATACAGATGTGGTTGTTTTGGTGGTCTTTCCATGGTCTTGGGATTGATGAGCTATGGGTCAACTTCGGCGTTGGTACGCATTTTCGACATATTGCAATTCATGCTTACTTACTTAGACATAGTTCCTCCTGTTCCTTTCGGGACATCGGGCGACGAGCTTTCTCCATCTACTACGGTCTTTCGCAATTTCTTTGGCCTCATTCCAGGTAATTTCAATTTCTGCCAGATCTTCTTTAAATGTCTTGCGCCAGATCGGCCTTCCTCTCCTTCTGTTTCCACCTTCAGGCACCCATTCCATTGCTACATGTGCTGTTCTCCCTCTTGGTAGGCGTAGGATATGTCCCGCTAGTCTCCGTCGTCGAGACATAACTATGTAATGCAGGCTATCCAGACCTGCCCTCCTCATCACTTCTTCGTTGGTGATGTGCTCTCTCCACGATATGCCCATATGAACCGGAGACATCACCGGTGAAATATGTCTAGTTTTTGTATATCCTCGCCGTATTCTTCCACGTTTCACAGGCACATATCGCTGTTGGTATTACGATTGACGTGTAAAGACGTAGTTTTATGTCCTTTCTGATGGTGTAACCATATTTGACGTAGTCTTTGGAACACTGCTGATGCCTTGCCTATCCTCGCTCGTACATCTACTTCCGCATCGAAATGTAGCTTCCGAGGTAAGGGAAATTCTCGACGCATTGCATCTCTTGCTGACCGATCACAATGTCAGATCCATCACCAACTGACAATGTTTTTGTCTTCCCATAGCTGATTCGTAATCCGATCATCTCTCCATTTTCGTTTAAATTATTGGTCATCTCTTACAAGATATCCGGCAAGTGGCTGAGCAATGCAATATCATCGTCAAAATCAAGGTCTGTCAACCTATTATTTATCCATTTAACACCAAAGTTCGGATCTTTCATCGTTTTCTTATGATGAAGTCGATAACAACAACAAAGAGGAACGGGGACAAGATGCAACCTTGACGTACACCTGTCTCTATATCGAACATGTCTGTGTAGCCATCGATGGTCTTGATGCAGCAGTTGGTGTTTCGGTATAGCGATTTGAAAATGTCTATATATTTGCTTGGTATGCCGTATAGCTTCAGGATTTTCCATAACGAATCTCTGTGGACATTGTGAATTCATGCTATTGCAAACAAATTACGTGCGTTGAAATCTAGAGCATTAATGATGTTTCATGCCCTGAGCGGGTGTGACACTGTCTTCTGCTTCTTCGGCCGAGGGAAGAAGTCGGCATGGTTGACTTGGACAGCATGTCTGTCTGTAACAGATGCCTTCCTCACAGTCTCATCACAACCGGAAGAAGTCGACCCACCTACTCTAGATGCGATCGAAAGGTTCATCGTCGTCGTGTACAGCAGGACATGTACACTTAGTAAGGTAGACAAGGCAAGAAAGCACATATTCGCTCAGGGATCCCGTACCTTTGAGAATGTCCCGCCAACCTAAGCAGCTTTGTTCCAACGTGTCAGACGGGCTGTGTAGAAAGCCGGATATTTGCGGTCACAAATTCTTGTGCCAGCTCCCCACCTGCCACCCACCACCTCCTGGACACTGGGTTTGGAGTCCAAATGACACAGGATGGAAACCATTCTGGACTGACCTACCAGAGACATCAATGTCGTGCTATGAGCAGGTGCACTGTGGGTGCAAAAAGGGGTGTAAACGCAAGTGTAAATGTCGGTCATCTAGTCTGCAATGCACCGATCTGTGTAGCTGCAGTGGAGCATATGGCGACCCTTGACATCTCTGACTATACGATGGCTTATACTGCATGCGGTGAATAAAATATGACTGTTTTTTAACATGTGTATAAATATAGTCCATTGCTAAACACAGAAGAGTCATGATCATCATTTAATATCCATATTTATGGATATCCATGGCATATCTAGATTAATTTTTAATTTTTGTAAACAGCATGGGCACCTAACTAGTATTCACAGTTAGGTGAATTAAAATACAATATAAGATCTTGTATGTCGTCCATTTTTAATTCCAATATGAAATTAATTCCTTGACCCTAAAATGATGGTTTAGACACCAAGACCGTGTTTCTATGTTGTTTAGATGCCAAGAAACTTGGGTAATGGATTTCCATGGCGGCCATTTTAAAAATCAAAATGTCGGCTAGATACCATGTCGATGGCGATGGCTACCTAGCATTATATGAATATATATATATATATATATATATATATATATATCATAAACTACATATGTGCAAATTGTCATGCTTTTGTCCAAAAGTGCACAATTCGTTAAATGTTTGGCCGCTGTACTAATTGCTGTTTTGTTGTTCCACGTGTAGGTGCTACCTTGTTGTGATAGGTATCAAAAGAGCTAAACAAATAACTGACAGATACAACTGTGTGTAGGTTCAGAGGAAACATGCTGCTTCAGTAGGACCAAGTGCATTTCTAATTTGAGGCTACTGGCTTAATAGCTCACTCGAAATAATATTTTCAAATATTCACATATGAGTTGCGGCAAATCAACTCAGCCATTGTGTTGATTTGTGAGTAGCAATATTTGCCAAGGAAATACACATGCAGTGACACTCTTCAAAGCGTGTGACTCAATGTACCTGAAATTGTTTTAACTTGTTTTTGCAAAATACCTGTTATACAGCATACAGTCTTCTTCCTGATCATGATTAGTCTTAATCATAGTATTTATCTTCATCGTCCTCTTCATCATAATCTTCACCTTCGTCGTCATCATTATTATGGTCTTCGTCTTCCACTTCATCATCATCATCATCACCGTCATCTTTATCAACATCATCACCATCTTCGACAACATCAACATCTTCGTTGTCGTGTTTTCACCATCATCATCTTCTAAACTAGAATAACCACTCTACTAAAAACATTGCAATGATCAACTGGTTTATCCTATTACAAATATTATAAATCTGCCATTGCAGGATGGGGTAGTTCAAAAAAAATTAATGTAAGGTCTTTTCAATTATCTTATTAAAACCGAAGTATGTGCAAAAATTACCTTAACAATTACCGCCCTATCTCTAGTCTTAGTTTTCTGTCGAAAGTATAGGAACAGAATGTTGCAAATCGACTCCATGAACATATTGATTCACAGCATTAATCAAATTATTTACAATCTGCATATAAGCGATTCTATTCCACTGAGACAGCTCTTCTTAAAATACACAATTACATTGTATGCAATATGGATATTAATACATTATTGACAGCTCCCACCTTACTAGATCTATCAGATGCTTTTGATACATTAGATCACGCTAAATGTGGACTTTTCGATAACGTCCAACCATTGTAAAGCTTCATAACGTTACCACGTACAACCCCCTAAAGTACGTTCGTTTTGAGAAATACACCTTTTATTTATACACAGACATATACAAGTATTCTCTCGTTGCATACCTATTTGCAATATGCATGTATAATGGAGATACACATATAACTAATAATAAACAATAATATAAATTGTCCATCTGTATACATGTATAATGTAATGATTGATAGGGCGGGTGCAGTAGATCCTCGGGTAGTAGCGCCGTGCTGTAGATCGGAGTTCCAGTACATCTACGGCTAAGCTTACTCCGCTTTTTAAATGTGGGCAATCACGTTCGCACACGTTGCCTGTTTCTTTCGAAAGAGACACTGTAAGTCGTGTTCTTTCAAAAATATGAAGCAAAAGCTTTATGCAGGTAAATAAAACTGACCATGGAGCAGGAACTACAAGCGCCTTGTCTAGGTAGTACCAGCGAAGAATAAAAGACCACGTCATAACTGTTAGGCACATATATTGAAACCGCTGGGAGCTCGTTTTCTACTGATAGGCTCAAAACCCTAAACGACACACATTTTTGATTGCAGTGGACAGCGAATATTACTATCAAATTTTGTTTGACAGAAAGACGAGCTAACACGTTTTAATTTTTAATCGGTGTAAATGTGTTGCTTGCCCAAAGACACCCCACCACATGTATCACTCTGTCAGGCTGACCCGGTGACTCTCCCACCCCCTAACCGTGACGTATTATATGGATGATCACTTCCCCGGTGAAGAAACCAGAAGTGAAACTGATTCATAAGAGAACAGCCGATGGGCTAGATCAGGGGCGGTTTTTTGCTTTCTGAAATAACCATTAAAATGACCACATAGAAGCACCACATTTCTCCTCATAATAAATTATTTATAACTAATACGTATACACACACACTACTTTATCCAAACATTACACTTAAATTCTTTTATTTATCATAATTTACCAAATTCGACTATCAGATTGCATTACGCGATTAAACAAAAACTACGCAAGGTGGCGCCACTTGTCCTTATGCCGGATGTTGAAACTAGTGTCAAGCGAGTTCTAAACGGATTTCGTTGTTATAGCCAGAAGAATCACAACGGCAGGGCATCTTATCTCAACACACAGCGCATCACCATGTATGCATTATTTAGGTAACCACCGTGGCTTCTGTCAAAAGTGATATCTGTCTGAAGAAGAGATAACCAGGAACTCATTACGTAGGTTTATCAACAACAATGACGCAGCCCGTGAATTACGGTCGTTCTCAATTTAACGAGTTTTTTCTGATAAACCAGTTGCGTTTTATTGTTAATTGCAGTTGCAAATGGTTAGTTTGTATTAATTCGTTTAGGTGCATAACCCCTCCCCTCATGCCGCTTTCCGTTATTATGCGTAGCGTTCACAATATCTACAATAATTCACAAAATAAGAGTTTAATTTATATATTCTGTAGTTGTTAAGCTATTTCTTATTGTGTTATATTGAAATACACGAAGCCCTGTGTGTGTGTGTATGTGTGTGTGTGTGTGTGAGTGTGTGTGTGTGTGGGTGTGGGTGTGGGTGTATGTGTGTGTGTGTGGGTGGGTGGGTGTGTTTGTGTGCGCGCGCGCTTGTGTGAGTGTTTGTGCGCGCGCGAGTGGGTGTTCGTATTTGTGTGAATATATATGTATATATATATATATATAATATATATATATATATATTCACACATATATACATATATATATATATAATATATATATATATATATTATATTATTTTGTGCCAATACTTGTGTTACAAATATGTTTTCGAAAATTAAATGAATTTTCCCCATTTATTATGATTTAACAAGATTTAACAAGATTGCCACCCAGAGAATTAACTCTAGGTGGCAGGTGGACAAGGAAGCCCTTTGGCTAATCGAGAGTCCGACCCTTTTATCTATGTGTATCCCGCTCGTCTGAGGTATGTGTCGATTTTATTTTTAAACATATTCACGCTACTAGCACCCACACAATCAGCAGGTAATCTATTCCATTCATTTACAGTCCTTTGTGAAAATGAAAAAGTTCATGTCCTCTAGTCCTTCTATCTTTCTTAACTGAGAAAAAAATATTTCTATCAATATTTTCATAACCCTTCAATATTTTAAACACTTCTATCTGATCTCCTCTCAATCTCCTGGTCTCTAGCGTTGTTAAACCGCATTTTCTAGGCGTATTTCGTAACTAAGATCCCTCAGTTTTGGTATCATTTTAGTTGCTCTCCTCTGCACTCTTTCTAGCATATCTATGTCCTTCCTGCGATATGGCCTCCACGCTTGAATACAATATTGTAAATGAGGCCTAACTATTGTTTTGTACAGCGGTATTATTAGCTCTTTTTCCTTATACGTTATGTTTCGCCTAATTAATCCAAGGATTTAATTTCCCTTTGAAGCTACAATTCCGCTCTTCATATCAGCACTAATGGTTAACCCTAAGTCCTTTTCTTTTACAGTAGTACTTAGTACAATACCCCCCATTGTATATTCTACCTCTTTGTTCCCATGTCCTGTGTGGAGGCATTTACATTTCCCAAAATTGATTAGCATTTGCCACTTTTCAGACCAATTGATCAACCTGTCAAGATCATCTTGTAAATGCAGTTTATCTCCATCACTTTTAATCCTTCTAAACACTTTTGTATCATCCGCAAATTTCAACACCTTGCTTGTTATTTCATCATCCAAATCGTTGATATATATTAAGAATAATATAGGTCCTAATACCGTTCCCTGTGGTACCCCACTCAATACCGATTTCCAGTTTGAAGCCTCCCCATCAACTACTACACGTTGTCTTCTGTCAATCAGCCATTGTTCTATCCAGTTTATTATACCATTTCCTATGCCATTGGCCTTTAGTTTAAGCAGTAATCTTTGATGTGGTACTTTGTCGAAAGATTTTTGAAAATCTAAGTAGACGATATCTACTGGTGATCCCTCATCTATCCACTTAGTGATGTCTTCCTAAAAACATAACATATTTGTTAAGCATGACCTCGCTTTAAAAAAACCATGTTGAGATGGGTTAATCAAGTTGTGTTTAACAAGAAAATATACACCATGTGATTTTTAATTAGTCTTTCTAATAATTTACCAATCACTGATGTTAAACTCACTGGTCTATAGTTCTCTGACTTGTTTCTCGAACCTGTTTTGAATAACGGTATAATGTTTGCTTCTTTCCATTCTAAAGGAACCACTCCCTCTTCTAATGACAAGTTGAAAACTGTTGCAAGCGGTATGCTAATTTGTTCTACAATTTCCAATAGTAGTTTGGGTGGAATACCATCCACACCAGGTGATTTATTATCCTTCATAACCCTTATTTTCTTAGCTACCATTTCCGGGGTTACAATTAATTGTCCTAAATAGTCTGAATCTGCCCCCTTGAACTTAGCCTCTTGTACTGGCAGTGAACTAATATCTTCCCTGGTAAACACTGAACTAAAGTACTCATTCAGGTATTCTGCCATTAAGAATCCCTCTGATATTATATTTCCAGCACTATCTTCTAGAGGACCGACCTTATCTCGAACTTTCTGTTTGCTTCGAACATACGCATAAAAACTCTTGCTGTCATGTTTTATATTACTAGCTAATTGTTGTTCATAGCTTCTCTTTGAATTTCTAATTTCAGCTGTAGCTCGGTTAAGTGCTTCTTTATAACTGTTGTAGTCTTCATAATTTCCAGTACATCTATATGACTTCGACATCATTTGTTTATACTTAATTTTTCCAATGGCTTCTTTCAATAAGTGTTTCTTTTTTGACCGTTTTCCTTGTTTTTTGAAGGGTACAAATTTATCGACTATGCACTTAATTTCACTCTTTAATATATTCCAGCATTCTGTTGCCGTCTTGTTTTTCAGTGTGTTATTCCAGTCTATCTTTGCTAAATATTTCCTCATGTCCTTATACCTTCCTTTGTGGAAATTTCTCCTATACTGCTTTTTACTATTCCTTTCTGATTTTACTTTAATGGTAAAATGTATCTGGTTGTGATCGCTACTCCCCTGTGGCTCAGATATCTTGACATTGTCAATTAATTCATTCTGTGAGGACAAAACTATGTCTAACACATTCTCAACCATGGTTGGTTCTAGCACATGTTGAGAAAGGAATGTATCTTGAACTAAAACTAAAAACTTGTGGTCCTCACTCCCCATACTCTGTAGAGATTTCCATTGTATATGCCCGTGGTTAAAATCCCCCATAATAATACAGTCCCGTTTGCTTACTTCCCTTATAGCGTTTTGTATTTTTTCATTCTCTTCTATGCTTATGTTTGGACTTCGATAAACTAACCCAACTGTTAACGTTGAGTTTCCTGTAACTATGTTACACCAAACAGCTTCTTCGCAATCTGCTTCTCTTTCTAATTTTATTTCATCAGCTTGAATAGATTCTTTAATATATAAAATAACTCCACCTCCCTTTCTTCCTATTCTATCTTTTCTAAACATTACATATCCTGTCAGTCCCAATTCAGCATCTGATATATCGGTGGTGGTCCAGGATTCGGTTATACCCATTATATGAGGGTCAATATCTTCTACCATAATGCTTACTTCATTTCTTTTGTTTACTATACTCCTTGCATTTAAACAAACACATTTATATCCAGCTTCAGAAGAGTTTTCCAGACTGTTCTTTGCTGATTTATATGTGCTGTCTTTATCTATGCCTCCATTTTCAGGCTTTTCTGTGAGTCCCCCCTGCGAATCTAGTTTAAATAGATACAACCTGTCCCACTGTCAACAGATCGCAGCAGGTTCTCTGAGAAAACTGCTGCCCCTTTCCACTAAGATGGAGGCCATCTCTCATGTACATATCTTCCCTCCCAACAAAGTATCCCCATAAATCTGTGAATCCCACCCCCTCTTCCTCACACATCTGCTCAACTAGTGCGTTGATCGCCATCCTCTTACAGTTTCTATACATTGCCCCCCTTCCTCCCATTACTGGCACAATTCCTGACAGAATAACCTGTTCAACTCTCGTCTTCTTTACCTTCCTCACTAACTGTCTATACTTCTGTATTATCGCAGTTGTTCCCTCCCTGTCAGCATTATATTTTCCTACATGTACCAGTATAGACCCCCCCTTGCCATGTCCCAATACCTTCTCTACCCTGTCAGTTACATGTTCAATCCTAGCCCCCGGTAAACAAACAACGATGTCCTTCCCCTCGCTCAGTGCCTTTTCCGTCTTTCTCATAATGGAGTCGCCCATAAACACCCTCTCTTTCCTTATTGCCCCCTCAATCACTGCCTTAGAATAGCTCCTTCTTCGGTTTGCATCTGTCTGGTTGTTGTCTTTCCTCCCTGTCGTCTTCTCTCCTGTCACACTCTCTTCCGATCCATTCTTTCCTGTCACTTTTTCTCTTGTCACCTTCCCTTTTATCGACTTCTCTTCTATCACATTTTCTCTCACTTCCTTTCGTCCCTTCTTCGTTCGTCCCATCTCGTTTTCCTCTCTCCTCTCCCTTCCCATCTTCCCTCCCTCCTTCTCTACGGTCACTTTCTTCCCTGTCACCTTCACGCTTGTCACGTTTTCTGTTGTCGATTTTCCAATGTCTTCCCCTCCAATCACCTTCCCTCCTCTCAATCTCCTTTCATCAGTTTTCTTGCCACTGCTATTCTCCTTCAGTCTTGCAGTATTCTCACCTCTCTCCCTGTCGTCTCTCTCCATTCGACCTGCCTCCTTGCTAATTCCCATCTCCATTCCCTTCACAATATCTGTCAACCTAACTATCTCCTTCTGCAGACACTCCACCTTCCAACACCCAATGCACTGAAAGGTGAATCCATCCTCCATGGTTTCTGCCCATGACTTCCCACAGCCGGACAATTCAAAATCTACCCAGCTGTGGCAGTGATCGCACACCAAGTGTCGCTTTGCCTTGACTTTCCGCTTGCAAGGCGCCATATCCCGATCAGAATTTATTTAATAACTTAACTAACTTAGTCTTTATAAAGTCTGTTTCCTGTGTACTTCAGCACACTTTAGGTTACAAATTTCAATTACACAGCCAACTATTTATCCTGATACGAACGCTAACATTACCGGTAGTGACCTAATTTAAATACAATCAATGACGTTACGTTAGGCTGCTTTATTTATTTAGGTTACGCCGCCCGATTATCGCCCTTGCTTAATTTTAACAACAATGCTACCTAATCAAAATATCTAGCAAGTACTGGCTTACACAGATATTATCTGATGTAAGTAGTTTGGTGGTTGTTACTTTATCTCCTATATATTCTACCACATAATCAGGTTTGTTAAATCTTGTTTATAAATTATCGAAGCCTAAGTGAGTTACCCTATTATCACTCACTATACTAAGGTATTCTAAAATACTATAACTAACTAACTTTAAGCACAACTGCCACTCAATGTATGTTTATTGCAACTTTATGAATGATATTAAGGCAAGAATAATACTTATCAATCATTAATTCCACTTGTTTATCAACTTTCTGCACCACCAATTTCTACGATCTATCTCCGCCAAATATAGCCTCGAAAAAAGAGGCTATATTTGCGGATATAGCAAATATAACTTGTATGTTTTATATAAAGCTTGTTTGTTTTATATAAACAAACAAGCGATTATTATACCATAAGAAACTTTCAACCAATCCTTTTTGTCACACTGAACCAGTCAAACGATGCAATACGATGTCATACCAATTTGGTTACATTTGATACATTACAAGATAATGACATATTATGCTAATAACTTAGAATATTTTTAGTATGAAGCGAGAATGCAAGAATGTAGGGGAAGCTAGCCATTCTACCTGTACTGATTGAGATATTCCTAATAATCCTGGTGACGTTTCGATTAAGTAAATTATTTGGTAACTCGTATGTAACTCTAACATATTTGAATTGCAATATACATAGAATACCAATAACGTGTTAATATACAATATTGGTAGGCCAATAAACGTAATTTAGAAACATGTACGAACAAAATTAATAATACAGAAGAGTCCTTGTATTGACCATCTAAAACACAATATCATACAGATAATTGTGTAAGACGTACGTTGATATCCACACGATATAAATAGTCAACGGTACAGACAACGGCAGTAAGTCGTAGCGTGGTTGTGTTGACCGATAATTTTGGAACATACAGAACAGCGAACGACTACAGCCATATAATATTAATAATAATATATATACAAGCAACAATGGCAATAATAATACAGTTTACGAACCACCCTAATAGACCTTTATGGCATGCCTATGAAAGTCCAGTCCAATACCTGCAAAACTGGCACATAAGAGAGAAGATCGGTATACATGAAGACAGAAAGTAAAATATGTTTATTATGTACGTTTTCCAGTGATTTGTGTTTAGTTGTTGCGCTTCCACGTAGTAGCCCAATGAGTTATTTATGACAATTAATTGACACCAAAGCCATGATCTAAAGAAAAGCATAAATTGTTTGACTCCCCCATAACATATTTTGTGGAGGCGCCTGACAACTTCCCAGTCTGCCCGGTCCTAAATCCGGCATTGGACTCACTCACCCGCGTATCACTTACTCACCGACTCTCTCGCTCTTTCAATCATTCACTCACCGACTGCCTCGCCCA
>CM034536.1:24305707-24395707 GCA_020002185.1 Paraescarpia echinospica | reverse complement strand
GTGCCAATTTTCATGATTTTGTTAAAAAGTGCACACTTCGTCAAATTTATGGCTTTTAATTTATTTAGCCGCTGTACTAACTCTACATTTCAATGTTACTTGCCACGCCTGCTATCCAACTGACATTACGGCCTGTAAAATATATACCGCACAGCAGAGGCTTGATACTTTTTCAAACACTTTATGTGTAGCCTGCTGATCGGACTTTTGTTTACTTATTTATTTTACTTATGTAGTTCTTGACCGTAGGCGGTGGCGTCGATGGTCAGATATCCAGCGTGACAAATAAAAGCTCTACGACTTCTTGGCAAGGCGGCTTTGTAATCGTATACATTTTTTTCTATGCTCCAGTGTTTGTCCAGGCGGTTTTTAAATGAGTTTGTGCTGGGTGCAGTTACAACTTGTTCTGGTAAATTATTCCATAATTGTGTTATTCGGATTGAACATGTTTCCTTTCTGGTATTTTCCGTGCTCGTTCTGGATATAATTTCAAGCTAAGGCCCCTTGTACCTTCCTTTATATCGCAGTCTTTGTATATATAGCACCATAATATTAAAACATACATTAATATCATAATCCCCGTTGAGCAGTTTATATACCTCTATCACATCTCCCCTTGCTCTTCTATTGGTTAGTGTTTGTAAGTTCAATCTTTTTAGTATCTTCTGGTAAGGAATATAGTTCGTTCCAGGTAGTTGTTTTCTCTGACTCCAAACAAGAGCTTTATATAATGGTATAAAACTGTTTTCGTTTAGAGTTGTAAAATACCTTCCAGAAATTGCCATGATCCTGTTTGCTTTATTAATCTTTTGATTTATATATTTATCAAATTCTAATTTTGAGTCAATAATAACTCTATTGTCTTTTTCCTCTTCTATATTCCTAGGTCAATGGCCGTATCGTCTATTTTCAAATTGTAAGTTTACGTTTACCCTTGATCTTTTTTTCCGTAAGTGCATCAATTTGCATTTGTCCTGTGAAATCGTAGTAACCATCCATTAGACCACAATGTAAATTTACTTAAATCTTCTTGTAATATATTCTGGTCACATGAACTATTAATTGTTCTAAACACCTTGGTGTTAACACGTCAGATCAACAGTTAATGCGATTGCTATCATAAAAGTGGACAACGAAGCATTCAGATATCCAACGGTGTTTCTTATGTATAATTTACCATTGTGGGATGATATTTCTCAGTTTTGTTTGTAATGTGTGTATTTGGGCTGTCCAGCTAAGTGCGTAGCAACACCTTCACTCTTTCTACACTACCTTATACTTCGCTAACATTCCTTCAGTAAAATGGTAGATTTTATCATGTTTAAATGAAACACAACAGTATATAACGCAATAATATCCATATAACCATTCAGTATCATAAAAAAGTTGTACTTAATATCCTTATAATATATTCGTCGGCGGAGCTTTTTCTTTCTATGAAAGAAAGTAAAATATTAACGCAACGTTTCTTAACCTTTTTGACAGCCACCAAAAGTCTGGTCTCTGGTCTTACTTGGCGCTCTATGCCTTCAAACAGTACACTTGTAATAACATCATTTAATGATAAAATAAGTAGTTATAAAAAAAGCATTTTATAAACAAATCAATAAAACGAGAACATATATTAAACGTGTTGGCAGACCACGGAGCTAGGATTCACTAAATTTGTGCCGTTCATTGGTGTGTACATGGCCCCTTCGATTTAGAGTTAAGTAGACATTTTTGTAGCTAGTTATGATTGTTCTAACTATCATATATGACTCATTATTTTAACGGGGTCGAACATAATACCGCTTAAGGGTTTGACTACCTATATATGTTAAGTTTTCATTCATAGCACTTTATTAATAATAATTAATATATATATATAGGTAGTCAAACCCTTAAGCGGTATTATGTTCGACCCCGTTTTAAAGATTGTTAAGTTTTCATTCATAGCACTTTATTAATAATAATTAATAATCTTTACAAATGTGTGCAAACGTGATTACTGGATGCCCCGTGTGTTCGTTGAGCATGCAATTCGTGCGAAAGATAGATCAGATCGACTTCACTCTTTTCTTATTATTTAATGGTTTCTGCTAGAAACGAGCGGTGCACCATTTCGACCAACGACTGGTGCACCCAACCGCATTGCAAGTTGACGGCACTGTGATTTATCTTTGACATGAGCGCGAAAAAAACACGATGTTCTACGAGTTGATTCGTTGTGAAGCGTTCTTCTATCAAACCTTGACAATTTTGTTAGTGATAGAGATCCTTCTGAAAAGGAGCTTTGTTAACTCCAAATGAGTGCAACAACTTCGACAACGAGACGCAGTGCATTTAAGCGGTTTTGCAAAGAAGCAGCGAAGTCGGCAAATCGACAATTGAAAGCGGTCTGTAGAATGTCCAGCATCCGACGAACACCGGTTTGGTATCTTCGATATGAGCATCGCCTTCGAAGCAAAATTGTCTTGTGATCTTGAAATGTAGAAACTGGTCGTTTTCTGCGTGACATTTAAAGAGTGACCGCTTTATGTCGAAACTTCCTGTTTCTCGGCATACGTTGCTAATTAGCTTTTGTCTTCCATCAAGCAGCATATTCAACGTATGCAAATGTCAGATAATGAGTGGCAGAACGGAAATCTGAACTCGAAAATCAGTATCTACCAGTTACCGACTAGCCAATTCCATGGGGAACATTCACAAAAGTATCATACATCATGCCAGAATCGCTCCACTTCCTCTAAAGATCGTTTGCATGATAAAACATGACCAATTTTTTTCTTGACAATTTGGCCCGCGAGAAAGGGTTTGCGGTACCTTAATGTATACTATTTATAAGCCGGACTTCGCTGTTCAGTGCAAGTCGAATAGTGCCACCATTCCGACAGAAAATACTTCATCAAGGCGTGTGTCAATCTGGCAGGGTTCCCATCAATACGAAACAAATATATTTTGTTGTATGAAACATTATGTATAGATCAAACGTTCCTTAAAATATGTGTTTAAAATAGATAGTTTGAAACAGTGCTACATTCGACGCAAACTTAGTTAGGCAAGTAAACCAATATTTCTTTTTCACGATACATATTTGGTATGTATTTGACTGAGAAGTGTAATTATATTACTGTGGGTTGAGCCACATTTTGTAGATATGTGTATTAGGCGCTATTTGGTGAGGAATGCGTGAACGTCTATGCCCGGAAGTCAGATAACTATTTGATCCAGGTAAGGTACTGTGTTGAATAGTTCAGAACTTGGGACCCATCACAACGGGTCTGGTGTTTAACCGCGGCTGAGGTTACAAATGAGCATTGTCTTGTGGATGCTACCAATGAGCAGATGGCGGCCGTACTGGAGAGCGACGCTTGACGCAGATAGTTGTCGTCCGTCATTGTTGTAGATCTCCTCAACGAACGACACCCTGGAGCCGCCGTCACACATCGTCAGCCGGAACACCTACACAGAGAGACAGGATGTTAGATTGTAATCAGACGACACCTAGCTTTAGTGGGTTGCAGAACTAATTAATGTAATAATAATTAAGATAACACACGAGCATGCGCACACAAATACACACATACATACATGCAAATAAGTATATATTATATACTTCCATGTGCGCGCCCGCACGCCTGCACGCCCACACGAACACACATGCACGCGGGGACCCATTCGAATATTCTCTCTCTCTCTCTTACACATAAACACGCGTACGCATTCGCACACACACGCACACGCACACGCACACGCACACGCACACGCACACACTCATACACGATTTCTCATCCTGATTCGATTCCACTACTATTCTAATTAGCGCGGACGCATGTCAACGTGTACTCACACCATCGTATATATTTGAAAGTAAATGAACTCATGCACGTATGAACACACCCTGCATCTGCGCTATGGAACTGACGACGTTACGTACCTGCGAAGGCGATCTAGTTATGTGGGGAGGTGTCATGTATTTCACAAGAGACTCCGTGTCAGGATGCCCGGCCACCAATATGTTTCCGGTAGTCTTGTCAACGGTGATTTTGGTAAGGTGTGACCGCATTGGAACCACCTGAACACACAAACTTTAACTAACTAATTAACCAGCCAACTAAATATCGTCCTTTCCCTGAATTACATATATTGTCCTTACTCCCTTTTACTTTGATTTGTTATTTCATTATATATGCCGATATGATACCCTTATAATTATTAATATAATGTTATAGGGAAATATGGATGTACATTGATCGCCTCTTTCTATGTTCAGTTGCAATCGTGGACCATTGGCCCATGGGCTACCAATTATCAATGTATTACTGAGAAACAAAAGTTAGTGCCAGTGAGCTCTGATGTTCGGAGAGTATAAGCGCCAATGTAGCCTTTTTATTCAATTGTGTAGGTCGAGTTATTTACTTTCGTGTCTAAGAAATGTTTACTACCTGTTGCGAAACATAGAAACAGAGGGAAAATTGAATGCCTAAATCCTTGAAAACCAACATCAGAGGCGCATAAATACAAAAGGGTTAGTCAATACCATAATCGATAAGCCATATTAAAGTCGTCAACATATGGATTGGTACGCCAGGGAGCTAGGTGGTTACGCAATATTATAAAGATAAGTTTTTAAATGGCAGCCTAATTATATGATGTTTTCAACTGATATAACACTAAGAGGGAGCAAATTGCACAATGTTGGTGGAGCAACAGAAAGTACCCTAGTTACAATATTAGTATTGACTCTACGAACAACACAAAGTAAATCAGAACTAGATGATTGAAGCTGGATAGACTTTTACAGGAAGCAATGCATATAAATATGCTGGTTGCTTACATGGAAGTGCCTGAGAGGTGATGGTACAGATCTTTAAAATAATACGATATCGTAGAGGAAGCCAGTGCAAGGACATCAGAAGAGGCACTGAGCGAGAAAACCGCGGAGACCGAATCAAAACCCTAGCTAAGCAATTCTGTACACGTTGTAATCTAGTGATATCCTTAAGGGTAATATTGTAAAAAGGGAATTACAATAGTCAAGCCTACTAGTAACAAGTGCAGTTGCGATAGTTTTTGAAACAGAAAGAGTCAAACAACCGCGAATACTTCGTAAATCACGAATATGATAAAGGCATCAGAGACAGAGAATTATGCCGTCTAAAATTGAAATGACCATCACGATATCTTGCTGAAGGTGCAGGCGTAACATTCTGGCTAAGCATAGGTGTGGGAAAAACACTTTTAATTTTGTTACCCTGCCTATGTGTACCAATAATAAGAAACTCTGTGTTAATTAGCATTTAACTTTAATCTACTCTCAGTCATCCAAACGAAAATGTCAGTTTCCAACCTGATCTAAGGAGCAATTAGTATTAGGCGTCGATAAAGATACAAGTTGAATGGGTTATCATGATTTCAATGTCCATGTATATGTGTCGACAAGGTAACGTGTTGTTTCACATCAAAGGATGACAGAATATCATCAAACGCAATTGTGGTTGCAGAAGGTGTATCTAAAGGAAAATTAATATCAATTAATGCAGATCAAGTAAGCGGACAAAGAAGAAAAAGAAATTTCAACACAAATGGACTCAACACTAGAGTATCCAGGGCTAGAATGTAAACTAACTTTGAACTGTTGCGACACCAGAATGCCAACACCACCAACTCGTTCAACTAAACGTGGTGGATGATGGAAAGTGTAAGCAGAAGGAGAAATGTCAGCAAAGCATGCAGCTATGTTATGTGGTCTCAGCCAAATCTCAGTGCCAACAAGGATGTATATTTTCTTAGAAATGAATAACTCACAAAGCGAGGCTGTCTTATCTCGAACAGATCGAACATTTGTAGTGGATACTCAAATGTACGCCTAACACCTCTCCCATGATTCAGACTTACATATCCTTCTAGTAGTAGAATTATAGCTAATTTCAATGTTGGTGTAGATCAGGGGATTGGTAGCAACCTGCGATTAAAACAAATGGTAAGACACGATAAACTGTGTAAACAGGACAGCGAATCGTGTATAGTCATGAGTTGAGAAAATGTTGCGTTGACAACCAACCATCACTTCTCGAAGCCACAGAACGGGATAAAAATAAAACACATAATCGAAATAGTGGTGACATTGTATTAATGACACAGTATTACATCCTCAAAACGTGAATTATTAATAAATACGCAAAATGTAAAAGTGATATGCTAACAACTACAATACCGTAACTATATAAGAACACTTCAGAACAGAAAAAGGGAACCAACCCCAGCATTTCAGTAATTGCTGAGAACCTAGCTGATGAGAACAAGTATTAATCACTTTAATAACTAGCACATAAACGTAGTCGTGAATGATAAACAAATTCACACGGGAATAAAACATATAAAATGACTACGTGAGTTAACGGTCTTATTACTTATACAAATAGCGGGCAAGATGTCATGAGCGATAATTCCAAACAATTAAAACGTCTAGAAATAAATCTTTATACTTAGCTTATGTTTTCATAGACTGTATGTCAGCACCGTTTGATCAACTAATGTTAGATAAAATGAAAGAAACAAACAAAATGTAATAGTAATAAAATAAAGGAAATATAACCGCTACGTAATTCTGAATGATTTCCAATTGTCACTGGTGACAACAGAAACGAAATGGTCAGCCAGAACAAGTTTAATATAACATTTCTGTAATGTTTCGGTTTGCAGGTTCATGTGTAGGTGAAAGCTACTATATTCACAACATATATTTTGTAGATATTTATACTATCTCAAATATTATTTAAGTTACCATTTCATTGATAAAAGTATAGTGTTGTTATGAACATAACTTATTTCGAATATTTTCTGACGGTAGCCTATTCTGTTTGTGTTACAATATTATGACAATGGTTGAACAATATCGACGTTGGAGATTTCAGTTCTTTTTTTCTGTCTTTGTTCAGGTTAGCTATAGATAACCGTTCCAAAAAAGGCCTTAGTTTTGGACGAGTCCTTGTGAAGTGTCTACAATTGTTCAAATGTTGTATTAAAACGGCTTTGGTATCAGTCGATTTTCTAATATACGTTCCTAACAGTTCCAATCAATAAATTCATAATTATCCTTTCTAACCGTATCCTTTGTTCCTGACGTGTTTACGCGTTGCATTACCTGCTCCAATCGCAATCTCTTGTTCGACTTCCTGGCGTAGACAGTAAAACGTTCCTCACCGACCTCCGCCAAGTAGAGATATCTGCAATAAATATAGCAAGGTAGGTGTTGGTTACATATATACCTACCATACATATTTCATGTAAAAATTTAATAATTATTCAACGTTTATTGCCGCCAATTATACCTCTACCGTAACTATTACATATAGGTTATCCGTATACTGAATATTAGTGTTAGAAAATTATAGTAGCATACAAAGTGATATACAATGAATTGTTTTAATTTACATAGATATGTCATGTTGATTAACATTATGTTGTGAAGGTCAGCGGATACCAATATGAAACAGTATCAATTAATGCAACAACAACAAAATTTATCGTACGGTAATTAAGGCAAACATGGGAGTGTCCCACAACATGCAACATATTTGGATGTCATTCACAACTATTTATTACAAGTTAGTAGCGCCATCTTTTTATTACCAGAGAAAGGTTTGTGCCTGAAAGGTTTTGTTGTCAGTTAAACATTTAACATCACTCAAGAAATCGGACATACAACAACACGGCGGACACCTACTTGCCATTTGGCGATTTGTTTATGCCAACCGGAACGCTGAGTCCCGTTAGGACAATGCGACCCTTGGTTCCATCGTAGAAACCGACATTGCCATGGCGAAGGCGAAGACATATCTCCAACGCTAAATTGTACTGATAGGAGTTGACGAAGTAGAACCTGTCTTCTCCCGTCGCAAGGACGTTGAAGATGCTACACGTGTGCATAAAACATTGTTGATGTTGAAATCGTCATTTGAACGTTTTTTTCTAAAAGTTCCTTTAGGCTTAGTTCAGCTTTGCACTATATAATATATGTATATATATATATATATAATATATATGTGTATATATATATATATATATATACACATACAAACTATTGAGCATCGTCATACTCTGGAAATTATTGTTTAAAAAAGTCTATTTGTAATTTTTGTATTATTATAATTGAATTGTAGCAACTGTTGGTCGTTTTCGAAGAGTCCCCGTATGTACTATTTTCAACAATATTTGCTTAAACCGTACTGAGTAAAATGGAGATTGTAGATTCTTTGTCGAGAATTGACTCCAAATAGTACATGGTATGAATTGTGGCGGGAATTTGAAATCGAATGCATAAGTTTGTGCAAACCAAACCGTTTGACAGATTTAGTATACATATATATGTCACCTGTGCGGTTTCTGCTGTATCTAGGTTTCTGCTGCATTTTGATATTTTGCTGCATCCCGCATTAGATACGTCCTTAGTCAGATCTATCAGGCACTGGGAGTAAATGACGCCTAAATTGCAAGCATCCGTTCACACTAATCACCACATGATAGTCATAGAACAGCTGGTGGTGCGTATACAGTTAATGCGTTGCGTCGTGTCGTACAGTAATGATTTTGAACAAGACGCAGCAGAAACCGAATGCTTCCGTTTCGCGCGTGAAGTGAGATCGTCTGACGAAAATAAAAAATGTGTCACTGAAAACAACTTATCTGACGCTTTGTTTTACATGCCATTGATTAAATGGTTCGGATTAATAATGTGGATACGTTGCAGAATGATATCGAAAATTGCGTAAAGCAAAAACCGAGTGGTCCAGTATACAGCAGTTAATATTAAAAAAACATGTCGTCCAACACTGACCGAGTAAATGTCATGTCGTGATACGTTCGAACATGGTATAACGTTCGTCTCTTCTCGTCAAAACAAAACTTCTCCACTGTAGACGTGTCTCCAAAATCGTTGCTAACAAATATGTATGTTATGTCTGTAAAACAAGATATTTAAAATTTTAAAACAAATTATACAAAGGAAAGTTACGACCACGATCATTCATTTACTTGATAATGCACAGTATGTGAGCAACAGTAGACTACAACCATAGAAGAAAAACTACGTATAGACGCACTACACAAAATAGTGTTTCTTCGACAGGATAACGGTAACAGTTTGTTACGACCACAGCATTACTCTCATGCAAATTGCCTTACTGCGATTGGTATCTGTCCAGATGCTGACACCGTGTGGAGAGAATGTGACTCTGTCGAGATCTCCAACGATGTCTAGTGCCTGGGCTCCGCATCTGGGTTTGTTGAAGTCAAACAGGAATATATTTCCCCGATCTTTCGGATCCATGCCCTATCCAGCAACATATACAATATTATTGCTTTCATCTTAGTTTCTGATAAAACTGTTTATTATTGTATATCTCCTTCGTCCTCAACATTTACCTAAATGTCGCTGTTGTCAATACTGTCTCTATTTGATAATGAATAAATTTCTAGTTATCCTTGCTGGAGCCGGATGGACACGTAGAGATTGCATAGACCATACAATCCTTTGTAATTAGTATCTTTATACTTATACTTATCGTTTGCTATCATTATGATTGCCATCATCTTTTTAAACAGTAATGAAAATACCACTGCATATTATTTGCTCATTATTGTGTTCCCCTTTTTATGTAGTATCTCATGTGTGTTGTGTATAAGTGTAAACTAGTTGTTTTTGGCACTACGTTCTATTGATATTAGTACACTAATTGTTCTTCAATTCTTCATCAACTGACCTTGTCGCATCCTACTAATTTTATATGGTAGTGTATTAGTTTATGATTATACATTTTTCGTTGTATCTATATTATTACAATCACTTTATTATTATCTTGGTTTTACTTAATGGTAACTGCTTAAGTTCTGTTGCGATCCGGGACTATATATTATGTTGGTATTTCATCTATGTTATGTCTTATTCAGTTCAAAAATAAAACGTTTATTCCTCTTGTTCGTGGTTATTGGCTTAAATTTAAGTTAGAACCATATACACGATTAACAATAATAACGAATATAAACGTCCACCTGAACTTACTGATGAGATAAAGGCCAGTCCATTTGGTAACGTGTCGATGGCCCCAGCACCGGCATCTAGTAGATAAGACAAGAACAAAAAATCGGTATAAATATACCGAATCAACATTAGGTATGATTCAATGCATACTCACTAAATAATAACGAGCAACATATCAAACGCATCCAAAACAATCAATATAAGCTTTGATGCTATGATTACATACATATGTCATACCTATAGCTGCGCTCCTGCTTCTCCTGGCGGCAGTAACACTAATCGTTGCATCAACAATGAAAACAAATGATATATGCTTGAATGTTTTACTGGATAGAACAACGGCTAAAACACATTATTTTTCAAAATAGATAGACGGTAATTTAGCATTACCTGTGCATTTATATTACAATGTTATATTTTATTAATGTTTCATTTAATTGAATTTTTTGAACAATTGTATTATAACCCAGCCCCTGACCCTGTTTTACGCTGTTGTGAGGGGGCATACGTTTTTAGGTACGGACAAGTTAGTTTAAAAGATTTACACGAATATTACGTTTATCAATACAAATGTGTGTGTGTGTATGTGCGTGTGTGTGTTTGTGTGTGTGTGTGTGTGTGTGTGTGTGTGGTTGTGTGTGTGTGTGTGAGTGTGTGTGTGTGTGTGTGTGTGTGTGTGCGTGTGCGTGTGTACCAGTGACTGACACTGTCCAAATAAAGTACTCTGATGAACAGATGAACACCTACCGATGCCTGGCATCAGCCTACAGCGGCTTGTTTTATGGTTGCATGCCCTCTTGTCGGTACAAAACGTCGACCTGAAAACGTAAATTCATAACATATAGGTATAATTATAGCTTGCCCGTACATGGCTCATGCGGTATTTGGTATGGCTGTAACACAACTGTGAGATACACTTCATCAAGTTGCAATAGAGCCGTACCTTACATATTAATTTTTCAATTAAAATGAATTAAATTAAATTACGAAACTATTATTAATCGGACTGTGTGGTCAGAGTAAATGTTTTTTAACACTAATACAAATATATCAGAGCAATCACTCATGTTCACAATGCTCACACTATGCTTATTTGGCGTTTCTTTTAACTTCATATATTTATTACCAAAATACTAAAGAAACCAAAGCCCAATAGTGTAAAACGTTATGACGATGAATCATCACTAAATTTGTCTTAACAACAAGTACGAACATATCGAGAAGAACAATTACAATGACCAATACTATATCGAACAGCGCATCATGAAAAACTTACTCTGAATGGCTGGACATGAGTGTTATGCAGCCAACGGTGTAGACAGCAACGATAAGTCGCAGCATGGTTGTGTCGGCCGAAGAGCTTTAACCAGACTGTACAGCGGATGACGGCAGCCAGAGCAAATTGGAAACAGCCGCGAACTGTTTGTCGGTGTATTATTTGTAACGTCGAGCTGGTACAGTGGGCCAGTAGTGAAGGAGACTGTTGGTGAGTTACGGATTAGCTGTTACAATTAGCCACGCCTAATCGTGTATGCTGATAAAAAGGATGCAGTCTGTGCTACACCGGTCAGACACAATGTAGTATTCCATTACATGTGCGCTTAGAAGACTTTTTGCCTTCCATTAATTTATTTGTATTAGGCCTACTACTACCACTAACAGTAATGATTTGGTAAATTATGTTGCGCCTCTGACACTGCGGTCATGAGAGGCGCATTAAGAAAACAGGGTTAGTCAATCTAAAAATCGATCTGCAATATTAAATTTATATTATAAAATATTAAAATATTAAACACACTGATGCATTCACCATGGAGCTAAGTAACGGATACGCTAGGTTATTAAAGTACGTTTTAAATTACATGGTTTTGTGTAATATCATATTCAACTGATCTAACACTAAGAATCAGCAAGTTTTACTGCCGAATTAAAAGTAAATCAAAATATATTATCGAAGCTGGATATTCTTTCTCGCAGGAGTAAACAAGTAATATAAATATGTTGTTTGCTGATATAACAGTGACTAGCAAATAATAGCATAGATGTTAAATATGATATTATATCTAATAGGAAGGCAATGCAGAGACGTAAGAAGCGACACAGTGTGAGAAAACCGCTGATACCGTGTTACAACACTTGTAACAACTTGGCACACTGTAATTTCTTGATATCCTTCTAGGCAACATTACGATAACGAGAATTACAATAGTAACGTATCCTAGTAACAAGTGCAGATGCAGTTTCTACAAACACAGGCAGATATCGATCAATACGGCCTAAATTATTTATTATTATGTGCACTTTCGCGTGGCAGACGTGATGTAGTTCACGTCTGTTTCGCTTGTGCCATTCCGCGCGAAATGTACCATCACAGTTCCTTTGAAGAAGTGGAATAAATAGATATATAAATAAATTAAAATATTTAAATGAATAGATACATGTATAATTTAAATGTCCATATGATAACAAATATATATATATATATAATAATCGTTAAAAAGTCAGTAGAAATTGCACTAAAATGTAATAAAAATGTAAATAAATAATTTAAAAAGGTAAATTCCATAGATTCATATGATGCTTTTTTATTTTGAAATGGCCAGCCCCAATTGTCACCACTGTTCACGGTCGAGTGCGCGCAGAGCGTCGACATCGGCACGGCAACGTAGCGTAAGCCCAATGCGTCGCAGGTCCGCGCTCAGCGCTGTCGGCAGTCGTTCGCGGTCGACCCATGTATGTCGTGACACCTGTGTCCACGGCGAAATAGTTGTCGATCGCTTGCTGAGCGAGTGCATCGGGTGGCATACGGAGCACGTGCCCGAATAGACTCCATCTTGCAGTTATGACAGCTTCGCTGATGGGACGGCATCGGCAACGGTGGTACAGTGCCTCGTTGGAAATGCGATGTGGCCAACACATGCCGATTATCTGGCGTAGATGACGACGGTGGTACGCATCCAGATGATCTAGTTAAATTAAGGCCTAAATTAAGAACATGATAATAACGGAAATATAAGTTGTCATCAAAGATAACTCTTAAACTTCGTCCTGAATGCGCAGGTTTGATATACTGAGTACGGAAAAATATATTTTGTTCACGTTGACTCTCTCAACATTTAACTTTAATCTTCTCACTGTTGCTCTGTACACAATTTAACTAAGACAATTTGTGAGCTGATGTAAGTAGCAATTAGTATTAAGAGTAGATATTTATAAAGAAATGTAATTAACTGAGTTAAATGTTGTTGTGTGGAGAGTGAAATGTAATGGTGCAAGAAAAGAACAATGACGAAAACCACATAAGTAAGGATTGATAATTAAAGATAATTTCAATCGTTACTACCTTGTGCCTATCTGTTATATATCAGACAAAACTAAGAGCTCAACCAGAAACACAGAACCATAAAGACAAGCCATAACAAAAATACAATATAGTATATATATATTAGCTTAATTTCCAAGGATTTAGGTACAATAGAAGTTATCTTATTATTATTATATATATATATATATATACCAAGCAAGGTAAGTGCAGTATATAAAGAAAAAAATGACTAGTTCATTTGACCATGCCTTATAGTTATAAGCAGACACTGGGGATCCTTCATGTAACTGGTACCTGTGCGTGAGACGACTAACCGACTTTTCGGTATATTCGATATACAAACCATAATGTCAGTTAGAACGTGTGAATTACATCGTGCTGCTATCTGTCTGATAGGCGTGGCGTTGGATTTTGTAACGGAGAATATTTAGTAAGTAGTTTGAAGTTTGAAGTTGCTTCGTTGTTCTGATGTAATGACATAATAATTACAGATTAATGGAAACGCTTGTATCCGTTAGTGTAAACTAGTATTTCATTGACACTGTGTGTGGTCAGAGGATTGACAAACTGAGACCATGTAGATAACAAGTGAGTTACAAAGATGAGACAACAAGGATTATTGTTACAACACATATTGTAATAAACGACCCATCGTGTAATAAAAAGACGAAGATGATGATGATGAAACACATGAATAGGAGGCTAACGATGAATTATACTATGAAGAGGAAGATGAAGAAGAAGACTATGATTATGGCAAAGAAGATGATGATGATGATAAAGTTGAACGTGATGAAGAAGATAAAGATAAATATAAAAACGAAAATGAATATGGTGGTCATGCTGGTGACGTAGAGGATAAAAAACGAAGAACAAGATGATGGTGAAGACTAAGATGAAGGTGGTGAAGAAGATGATGATAATGACGAAACTGATGAAAATTGTCATAGCTGTTATTGTTATCAGGCTGATACTTCGGTAATTTGTTGTCATTGTCAGCGTAGTATAATATTATCTCTGCCGAATTATGTGTGTGCTGTGGTAGGAGTATTCGACCATATATTTCGAAGCGTTGCATTGAAATTTCAGTCTATAACTACATTATGTTTGTGCATATTGTCCAACGGTGTTGGAGATCGCTGTAGAATTGATATATGTCATGTTTTATTGCTAACATCGGTAATGCTGAAGCAGCTGAATACATTGAAACATGTATATGCACGAACTACTTTAAAGAGTAATTGTATATCTGTTTATGGTGTTATATTGTGGAACTGTCTAGAAGATAATATAAACAAGATCAGTTTCTATCAGACATCTAAAAAAACGATACATAAGTTACTTCCTTGAAGCGTACCAATTATGTAACTGAATTATTTATTGATACTGATAAGAACATACCGGGAAGTGTGCATGTAGTAATGATTTCCATTAGTATATTTTTAATTACTCAAGTTGTACAACAATGTATTTACCATAATGCAATACGCTTCTATATTCTCCATTTCCGCTTGACTTTTGATTTAATATATAATGTGTACATATTATGTAGAATGTATTATATGTTATGTTCAATTGAAAATATTATTTTTATCAAAATTGCATTGTATATATTTCACTAAACGCTGAAATGCATATCGCCTTCATGTATCACGAAAACATTCAGACATTGTAGCTGACAATCATTCAGAGAACGAAGATGAAATTAATATATTTCCGGTGGGAGGTAACGAGAACATACAGCTTCCATGAAGTCACATAAGTATGCAGCTGCTGGTTATTAGTTATCACTGAACGCACAACATGATTTGTCCGAAAGGGCAATCAATGAAGTGCTAAACACAGCAAAAGATTTGGTGATAGAGTACTTACAAGCATACAGCAGATAATGTATACTCCAAAATCCAGGACAAAACGTAGACGTTCCTGCCATAGAAATTAGCCCGTTTCAAGGTTTGGGGCCGCAGTATCTTATAAAGAAGTTTTATGCAAATGCTTGCAATTACATACTACCAGAAGAGATAAATTTGTAGATATGACTGTAAGGACCAAATCATGGATGAGATAAATGAGACGTTATGGCTATGTCATTTCTTTCCAAAGAAGCTTTCGAAGCCAACTTGGAATGCCCGAGATATGGCTGTGTGTGCAGTATGCCCAAAACACTCCTGATATGTTATGTATGATGTGTGTGATGGTTCATGCATGCATAAACAACTCCTGTTTCAGAAGAATAATTCAGTTCTTCAAATCGTCTTATATAGAGATGAAATATTGAACTAGTGAAACCCATTGGTGCCCATATTAAAACATATCAAGTGACTATGTTTACTTCACACTGGGTAAAACACTTCCTTTTTAGGTCAAAACTGAGTATAATTTACATTCTTGGAATGGCAAACCATTTAGATATCACACTTTTTGTCCAGATAAATTACTGGCTACTTTATCGAAACAGTCACTAAATTGAATCAAGGAGGCATGGATATGGAAATATCTGATGTCACACAAAACATCGAAGGACCTCTTGCTGCTGTAACTGGAGACACTCCAGGAATTCATTGGTTAGGTGGATTTAAGGAAGGTGTTTCATTTGCATATACATGTTATAAAACATGTGATGCTACCACAGATGACATGAAGTGACATTTATGCAGCGAACGCAGTAACAAACGCAGCTAAGGCATATAGAAGTAAAATGTGGGGAATTAACAGATAAAATTGCCTGGCAACTCTTTTGCATGTTCCTATGCATGTCCTTCTTGAGGGACTGATTCCATACTAGTTGCATCATTTCTTGTTTCAAGCTATCATAGCAGGTAAATACTTAACTCTGGATTGGCTAAATGCAGCCCTATGCCCTGCACTTAACTGAAAAATCAAAGCCATAAATGATTCAGAAAAATTATCTTGTTGAGAGAAAGCTGAAACAAGCGTCAGCTGCAATGCTTACTTCGGTCAGTGTGCTACCCTTCATTCTCGCTGGAGAAGTACCTCAAAATGATCAGAAGTGGCAAAGTGTAGTGCGACTTTCCAAATAACCCACATGGTTGTCAGTTACTGTACAGATGTAGGTGTATTAAGAAAGTTGGAGCAAACCGTATACACACGCCACACCGTGATTAGAAGGGAATATCCCACATCATTGGTGCCTGAGGTTTGAAGCAAAGCATGCCTTCTTCAAGGATATATAATGCAAATCCTACAGACACTTGCTGAAAAACCTCAGCAAGAAACACCAAGTGCGGCTTTGTTATAAACAACGTTGTGCTGGTGGCATGCGGTCACCAAATTGTGTCTACAATGGTGATTGTATAGGGAAAGGAGGTAAAGTAGATGTCAGGTCACACTATCATTAGTTAATAACGAGCATGTAACACATATGACCCGATGGTGTTTATGGAAACCCATGCTATGGTTGTGAAAAAACAGAAATACATGGTCTTCATTACAAGAAAGGTTGCGTTGTATTGCTTAGTTACGAACATGGGCAACCCGTGTTTAGCAGGCTTGACAGAATTATTATAGCAAATGAAGTTGAAGACTTCATTTGTGAACTGCTGGAAACGGAGAACTTTGAGCCTCACATCCTTTCGTACAGTGTTATGTTAACAGGGCAAACACGTGTCACAGCATTCGGTGCTCTACAATGTCCATGGCCAAGAAGTGCGCATTCCTATAAGGATAGGTTGGCTGTTACTAACTGTCACACAGTTAACTTTGAGTTTTTTATACTGAGAAATATATTGTTTTGAAAATCTACTTCTGGCACATATATACATGTATATACATACTTATATATATCCTCGCGCTGATGGTACATGACGTAGAGGCGCGTCCCCTGGGTGACGGATGAGGAAGCCCTCCCTTCGGGGGTTTCACGTGAGTAATACAAAATAGCGTGCCGTGGACAACGTACCATAGGAAAATGGAAAACTGTAACTTCAAACCCGTGTAGACGGAGCTCGTCAGTCCAGGATGACAGTTCATCTAGGAGACGGAAAACTCATCAGTCTTGGAAGGCTGCTCAACTAGGAGAAGGAAAACTCCGATTTTAAACCTCCGCTGCCTTGCGGCTATTCCCACATGTAGGAAAGGCTTCGGGGGTAAACTCTGAGGAATAATCTGGAGTAGGAGTCTCAAAGGCAGTTCGACGTTGATTTTAACGTTCTTCTGGCAACTCCTGCGACACCGCCGGTGCCAAACTGTATCGGCTCTTGTTGTTCCTTTGGATCCATCATATGTGTGAAGAGGGGAAACCCTCTGCAGGGGCAACAGTTCGTTCTTCATAGTATCTTTTCCAGACTTGCGCCCAGCTTCTCCTTATAGCAACACGGAAATCAGCAGTCACCGGTTATACGTCACTCCGCTCAATTGGCGTAAAGCGTGGCGCCATGAGTTACTTCCGACAGTGGAAGAAATCTTCGGGCTTCACTGGACAACTACCACCCGCCTCAAGCTGGGCAGCCCCAGTCAACATGGTGCTGTTCCGCCACAGTCGGCATTCCTCATTGAGTGTATGGAAATCAGGAAAAACACGAAAAGCTGATTGAAAACTCCGCACAAGGCAACAAAAAACAAACAATGCAAAGAGACCAACTCTAAAACAGGAATGTTGGAATGTTCGAAATATGCTGACAGGCCTATCCTAAACTGTCCAAATAATTGATGGTATCGTGAAGACAGCTGTGATAAACGATGAACTAAGGAGACTTCATATGGACAATGCCAGGCTCTGGTAAGTTGAATGAGAAAGAGTATTCCTTTTTCTGGCAGGGGAAGGTTCCTGGTGAGCCCAGAGTGCATGGGTTGGCTTTGCAGTGAATAATTATTTGCTGAATGTGGTGGAATCATGCGACAACGGGTCAGAGCGGTTGGTATCTATTCGTTTCCATACCACTGAAGGCTCTGTCACCATCGTAGGCGGCCACACTGCGCTCCGCACCTGAGGCTAAGGACGAGTTCTATGACAACCTAGCAGGAATCATAAGAAACATCCCTAGACAAGAACAACTTATTATTCTGGGAGACTTCAACGCCAGAGGTTGCGTTGACCATGACTCATTGCCCTCTTGCCTGGAGTTGGAAAAATCAACGAAAATGGGCAACGGCTCCTTGACTTCTGCGCATATCATGACCTTTGCGTAAATGATCATTGTCGGACGCTCATCCTTTAAGTTCGTGCTAAGTTCGTTAAGATCGGATTGCAAGCAATTAAACATCATCGCTCAAAGCAAGGAGGGAAACCGCGCGTCGATGTCAGCAAGATGTCACATGCTGAGCTTGTTGAGCAGTTTACCAAAACTTTTGAGGATGCTCTGAATGCCTCACAGTCCGGAGAAATGGGAACAACTGCGGAACACTATTCACTTTTGCTACCTTTGGGAGGAAGATCTCGAAGACGAAAGACTAGTTCGAAGCCAAGTCACATGATATGACGCCCGTCATTGAAGACAAGCGTGTCGCCCTGGTAAAATGCAAGCGTTCACCAAATGAGAAGACCCTCCAGATCATCAGGGCCGCCAGAAGCAAAGTCCAGCAGACTGCCAGGCGCTGCGCCAACAACTACAGCTACAACTCAACGAAGACATTCAAATTGCAGCTCAGACAGGCAACATCAGAGGGATGTATGGTGGCTTCAAAAAAGCCCTTGGCAAGATATTCCCATCAAGTCTACCGGCGGGGAAGTAATCATTGACAGAGGTAGGAAGGTGTAGAGATGGGTGTAGTACTATTCTGAACTCTATTCTACAGAGAACACTGTCATTCCCTCAACTCTTGACGTCATCGAATGTCTACCGACCATGGAAGAGCTGGACGCAGAGCCAACATTAGAAGAATTGAGTACGGTTGTTGACAGGCTAGTCTCCGGCAAGGCACAAGGCAACGATGAGATTCACCCGCACCTGATCAAGTGCTGCAAAAGTGTGCAACTGCATCCCCTGCATGAAGTTCTTTGCCGGTGTTGGAGGGAGTGAGCTGTTCCATAAGACATGATATATGCCACGATTGTCATCCTCTACAAAAACAAAGGTGACAGAATTGACTGTAACAACTACAGGGGCATCTCTCTTCTAAGTTTTGTTGGCAAAGTGTTTTCACGCGTCATCCTGGTCCGGCTGCAAAGATTGGCAGAACGGGCCTACCCACAGTCGCAGTGTGTGTTCAGTGCCGAGTGATCTACGATAGACATGATACTCTGCCTTCGCCAGCTTCAATAGAAGAACAGAGAGCAGAACAACCCCCTCTAGGTTGCCTTCATTGACCTCACCAAACTTTTGATCTGGTCAGTAAAGATATATTCTTCCAGATATTCTCAAAAATACACTCCAAAGCTACAAAGCATGATCGAATCGATACTTAAGAACATGCAAGGTACAGTTCAGTATGATGGCAACGCATCGGACTCCTTTGACATCCGCAGCGGCGTTAAGTAAGGCTGCGTCCTGGCCCCGAACTTCTTTGGTATTTTCTTTGCCTTGCTTCTGGAACATGCATTCGGGTCGTCCACTGAAATCATATACCTGCGCACCAAATCGGATGGTCGGCTATTCAACGTAGCGCGCCACAGAGCCAAAACTAAAGTACAAGAAGTACTCAGTAGAGATTTGCTGAAAAATATGAACGAGCTGGATTATAACGTGGAGGCACCTCCAATCATAATCATTGACAACTAAGAATTGGAATGTGTGCAACAGTTCACTTACCTGGAGTCTACTATCAGCGATAACCTATCCCTGGACACCGAAATCAACAGACGCACAGGAAAAGCTGCATCCACTCTTGCGGGACTTACCACACGTGTCTAGGAGAACTCAAAACTCACAGTCAACACAAAAATGGTAGTGTACAACGCCTGCGTCATCAGTACATCACTGTATGGCAGTGAGGTCTGGGTAACATACGCCAAACAAGAAAAGAAGTTCAACACCTTACATCTACTATGTTTGCGGTGATTCTTTGGGATTTCTTTGAGAGATCAAATGCCCAACACCGAGGTCCTTTCTCGTGATGGCCTCCCCACCATGCACACGCTGCTCAGACAACTCCTCAAATGACCCTGGCTTGGTCAAGTTCGAAGGATGCAAGACGACCGCACCCCAAAACATTATCTACAGCGAACTGCCTTCCAACAGGACGACTGCTTGGTGGCCCTATCTGCGCTACAAGGGTGTTTGTAAGCGTGACATGAAGGCAATACATATCAACCTTCAGTCGTGGGAGGAGATGGCCGCAGATCGCAGAGGTGGAGAGGTGTTCTAAGGAACCAGCTCAGGGCAGGCGGAGAGATTTATAATAACTCTAAGTAAGCAAACCATTTAGATATATAGGCTTTGTAGACTGTGATATATTAATAACAGTATAATTCAATTCTGTAAGCACAAGATGTGCACGCAGGCTAAGCAGAATATTTCTGAAGCCTACATTACAAAGTTGTGTTGTAACTATTAAAATAAGATATACGTTTCTTTGAATTGTTAGTGTTAAAATATTTGGGTCTACATTTGTCATGAAGGTTCTGTAAAACTGGGCATTCGGGGTGGAGTTGAGGGGGTTTTGCTCGTTGGCATTGGTGCCGAGGTTGATGATGATGATGTTCTGATGGCCATCAACATTCAAGAACAAGAAATAAGTATAAATATACCAAATCAATATTATGTGTGATTCGATGCATACTCACTAAATAATGACAAGGAACGTATCAAATGCCGCCAAAACAATATCAGCTTTGATACCACGATTACAGACAAATATCAATACCAAAATATAAATAGCACGCTCCTACTATTCCTGAACAGTAACACTAACCATTGCATCAACGATGAAAACATGATATATGTTTCGTTGTTTTACTGGATAGAACAACGGCTAAAACATATTATTTTTTCAAATAGATACACGGTAAAGTAACATTACCTGTGTATTTATATTACAATGTTATATTATTAATGTTTCATTTAATTGAATGTTTTGAACAAATGTATCAGAGTCTAGCTCCCTGTCCCTGTTATACGCTGTCGTGAGTGCGTATACGTGTTCAGCTACGACCAAATTTAGTATAAAAGATTTATACGAATGTTACACACGCTTATCAATCCAAATGTGTGTGTGCGTGTGTATATGTGTGTGCGTGTGCGTGTGCGTGTGCATGTGCGTGTGCGTGTGCGTGTGGGTGTGCGTGTGCGTGTGCGTGCGCGTGTGCGTGTGCGTGTGTGTGTGTTTGCGTGTCAGTGACTAATACTCCTCTTCGAAGCAACTGTTGAACACCTACCGATGCCCGGTACCAGCTTACAGCGGCTTGCCTTTTGGTTACATGCCCTCCTGTCCAGAGAAAACGTCCACCTGAAACGTAAATTCATAACATAAAAACATATAGGCCTATTGCTTTACGAAACAATTATTAATAGGACTGTCTTTTCATAGAGGAATTTGGTTTTAACAATTATACAAATATAACAGCAATTAATCATCTTCACTATGTTCGCACTATGCCTAATTTGCGTTTCTTTTAACTTACACTTATTTATTATCAAAATACTTAAGAAACCAAAGACCAATTACATAAGATAATATCTGTGTAAGCCAGTACTTGCTAGATATTTTGATTAGGTAGCATTGTTGTTAAAAATAAGCAAAGACGATAGTCGGGCGGCGTAACCTAAATAAATAAAACAGCCTAACGTAACGTCATTGACTGTATTTAAATTAGGTCACTACCGGTAATGTTAGCGTTCGAGACAGGATAAATAATCGGCTGTGTAATTGAAATTTGTAACCTAAAGTGTGCTGTAGTACACAGGAAACAGTCTTTATAAAGACTAAGTTAGTTAAGTTATTAAATAAATTATAATCGGGATATGGCGCCTTGCAAGCGGCAAGTCAAGGCAAAGCGACACTTGGTGTGCGATCAATGCCACAGCTGGGTAGATTTTGCATTGTCCGGCTGTGGGAAGTCATGGGCAGAAATCATGGAGGAAGGATTCACCTTTCAGTGCATTGGGTGTTGGAAGGTGGAGTGTCTGCAGAAGGAGATAGTTAGGTTGACAGATATTGTGAAGGGACTGAAGATGGGAATTAGCAAGGAGGCAGGTCGAATGGAGAGAGACGACAGGGAGAGAGATGAGAATACTGCAAGACTGAAGGAGAATAGCAGTGGCAAGAAAACTGTGGAAAGGAGATTGATAGGAGGGAAGGTGATTGGAGGGGAAGAAATTGGAAAATCGACAACAGAAAACGTGACAAGCGTGAAGTTGAGAGGGACGAAAGTGACCGTAGAGAAGGAGGGAGGGAAGAGGGGACGGGAGAGGAGAGACGAAAATGAGATGGGACGAAAGATGAAGGGACGAAAGGAAGTGAGAGCAAATGTGACAGAAGAGAAGTCGATAAAAGGGACGCTGACAAGAGGAAAGGTGACAAGAGAAAAAGCGACAGGAAAGAACGGATCGGAAGACAATGTGACAGGAGAGAAGACGACAGGGGAGAAAGACAACAACCAGACAGATGCAAACCGAAGAAGGAGCTATTCTAAGGCAGTGATTGAGGGGGCAATGAGGAAAGAGAGGGTGTTTATGGGCGACTCCATTATGAAAAAGACGGACAAGACACTGAGCGAGGGGAAAGACTTCGTTGTTTGTCTACCGGGGGCTAGGATTGAACATGTGACTGACAGGGTAGAGAAGGTATTGGGACATGGCAAGGGGGGTCTATACTGGTACACGTAGGAACAAATAATACAGACAGGGAGGGAACAACTGCGATAGTAAGGAGGTATAGACAGTTAGTGAGGAGACTAAAGAAGACAAGAGTGGAACAGATAATTCTGTCAGGAATTTTGTCAGTAATGGGAGGAAGGGGGGCAACGTATAGAAACTGCAAGAGGATGGCGATCAACACACTAGTTGAGCAGATGTGTGAAGAAGGGGGTGGGATTCACAGATTTATGGGGACACTTTGTTGGGAGGGAAGATATGTACATGAGAGATGGCCTCCATCTTAGTGGAAAGGGGGCAGCAGTTTTCTCAGAGAACCTGCTGCGATCTGTCGACAGTGGGTCAGGTTGCACCTATTTAAACTAGATTCGCAGGGGGGACTCACAGAAAAGCATGAAAATTGAGGCATAGATAAAGACAGCGCAAATAAATCAGCAAATAACAGTTTGGAAAATTCTTCTGAAGCTGGATATAAATGTGTTTGTTTAAATGCAAAGAGTATAGTAAACAAACGAACTGAACTAAACATTATGGTAGAAGATATTGACCCTCATATAATAGGTATAACCGAATTCTGGACCACCACCGATATATCAGATGCTGAATTGGGACTGACAGGATATGTAATGTTTAGAAAAGATAGAATAGGAAGAAAGGGAGGTGGAGTTATTTCATATATTAAAGAATCTATCCAGGCTTATGAAATAAAATTAGAAAGAGAAGCAGATTGCGAAGAAGCTGTTTGGTGTAACATAGTTACAGGAAACTCAACGTTAACAGTTGGGTTAATTTATCGAAGTCCAAACATAAGCATAGAAGAGAATAAAAAAATATAAAAACGCTATAAGGGAAGTAAGCAAACGGGACTGTATTATTATGGGGGATTTTAACCACGGGCATATACAATGGAAATTTCTTCTGTGTATGGGGAGTGAGGACAACACGTTTTTAGTTTTAGTTCAAGATACTTTCCTTTCTCAACATGTGCTAGAACCAACCAGGGGTGAGAATGTGTTAGACATAGTTTTGTCCTCACAGAATAAATTAGTTGACAATGTCAAGATATGTGAGCCACTGGGGAGTAGCGATCACACTCAGATACATTTTACCATCAAAGTAAAATCAGAAAGGAATAGTAAAAAGCAGTATAGGAGAAATTTCCACAAAGGAAGGTATAAGGACATGAGGAAATATTTAGCAAAGATAGACTGGAATAACACACTGAAAAATAAGACAACGTTGGTTGGACTCGAAAAATTAAGGTAAACACGGAGTATCGCATAACGTGCGACACATTTGGATATGACATTTCTTTTGAAATTTCCGTAACCTACTGTTACCTATTAAAGAGTGAAATTAAGTGCATAGTCGATAAATTTGTACCCTTCAAAAAACAAGGGAAACGGTCGAAAAAGAAACACTTATCGAAAGAAGCCATTAGAAAAATTAAGTATAAACGAATGATGTGGATGTCATATAGGTGTACTGGAAATGATAAAGACTACAACAATTATAAAGAAGCACTTAACCAAGCTACAGCTGAAATTAGAAATTCAAAGAGAAGCTATGAACAACAATTAGCTAATAATATAAAACATGAGAGCAAGAGTTTTTATGCGTATGTTCGAAGCAAACAGAAAGTTCGAGATAAAGTCGGTCCTCTAGAAGATAGTGCTGGAAATATAATATCAGAGGGATTCTTAATGGCAGAAGACCTGAATATGTACTTTAGTTCAGTGTTTACCAGAGAAGATATTAGTTCACTGCCAGTACCAGAGGCTAAGTTCACGGGGGCAGATTCAGACTATTTAGGACAATTAATTGTAACCCCGGAAATGGTAGCTAAGAAAATAAGGGCTATGAAAGATAATAAATCACCTGGAGTGGATGGGATTCCGCCCAAACTACTACTGGAAATTGTAGAACAAATTAGCGTACCGCTTGCAACAGTTTTCAATTTGTCATTAGAAGAGGGAGTGGTTCCTTTAGACTGGAAAGAGGCAAACATTATACCGTTATTTAAAAAGGTTCGAGAAACAAATCAGAGAACTGTAGACCAGTGAGTTTAACATCAGTGATTTGCAAATTATTAGAAAGACTAATTAAAGATCACAGGATTTTCTTGTTAAAAAAAACTTGATAAACCCATCTCAACATGTTTTTATTAAAGCGAGGTCATGCTTAACAAATATGTTGTGTTTTTTGGAAGACATCACTAAGTGGGTAGATGAGGGATCACCGGTAGATATCGTCTACTTAGATTTTCAAAAAGCTTTTGACAAAGTACCACATCAAAGATTACTGCTTAAACTACAGGCCCATGGCATAGGAAATGGTATAATAAACTGGATAGAAAAATGGCTGATTGACACAAGATAACACGTAGTAGTTGATGGGGAGGCTTCAAACTGGAAATCGGTATTGAGTGGGGTTCCACAGGGATCAGTATTAGGACCTATATTATTCTTAATATATATCAACGATTTGGATGATGATATAGCTAGCAAGGTGTTGTTATTTGCTGATGATACAAAAGTGTTTAGAAGGATTAAAAGTGATGGAGATAGACAGCATTTACAAGATGATCTTGACAGGTTGATCAAATGGTCTGAAAAGTGGCAAATGCTGTTCAATTTTGGGAAATGTAAATGCCTCCACACAGGACATGGGAACGAAGAGGTAGAATATACAATGGGGGGTACTGTACTAAGTACTACTATAAAAGAAAAATACTTAGGATTCACCATTAGTGCTGATATGAAGGTTTCAGAGCAATGCGGAATTGCAGCTTCAAAGGGAAATCAAATCCTTGGATTAATTAGGCAAAACATAACGTATAAGGAAAAGAGCTAATAATACCGCTGTACAAAACAATAGTTAGGCCTCATTTAGAATATTGTATTCAAGCGTGGAGGCCATATCGCAGGAAGGACATAGATATGCTAGAAAGAGTGCAGAGGAGAGCAACTAAAATTATACCAAAACTGAGGGATCTTAGTTACGAAATACGCCTAAAAATGCGGTTTAACAACATTAGAGACCAGGAGATTGAGAGGAGATCAGATAGAAGTGTTTAAAATAATGAATGGTTATGAAAATATTGATATCAATATTTTTTTTCAGTTAAGAAAGATAGAAGGACTAGTGGACATGAAGTTACATTAGCAAAGGAGCAGAGTAAATTAGATATAAGAAAGTTTTAATTTTCACAAAGGACTGTAAATGAATGGAACAGATTATCTGCTGATTGTGTGGGTGCTAGTAGCGTGAATATGTTTAAAAATAAAATCGACACATACCTCAGACAGGCGGGATACTCATAGATAAAAGGGTCGAACTCTCGATAAGCCAAAGGACTTCCTTGTCCACCTGCCACCTAGAGTTAATTCTCTGGGTGGCAATCTTGTTAAATCTTGTTAAACACATGAATGCATTCAACAGGGAGTTTAAGTGGATATGCTCTGTTATAAAGGTACGTTTTCAATGACGCAGAAACCATGTTACAACCCTTGCTAGCAACTTTGCACACTGTAATATTTTGATATCCACCAATGCAACATTACGATAACGAGTACTACAATAGTCACGTATGGTAGTAGCAAGTGTCGTTGCAACAGTTTTTGCTAAAAACAGAAGCAGATACCGATGAATAAGGCATAAATCAAGAACATGATAATAACGGAAATATAAGTTGTCGTCAAAGATAACTCCTAAACTTCGTCCTGGAAGCGCAGGTTTAACATATTAATTACGAACAAATATCTTCTTCACGACGCCTCTTTCAGTATTTAACTTCAATCTTCTCTCTGTTGCTGTATGCAAAATGTCATTAAGATAATTTATGAGCTGATATAAGTAGCAATTAGTACTAGGAGTAGATAGTTATAAAGAAATGAAAATAACTGAGCTAAATGGTGTTGTGCAAAGAGTGAAAGATAATGGTACAAGAACATATCCTTGACGAATACCACATACATATGATGGTTGATGATTACAGATTCAATCGTCACTACCTGGTGCCTATCTGTTAGATTTCAGACAAAATAAAGAGCTGTACCATATACACTGAACCATAGAGACAAGCGATTTACAAGAAATACATGATAATTTTGTATCAAAGGCGGTATAATACGGACCGCTTTGATAACAAACATAATAATAGTATCAAAAATAGATAAGCGAGCAAAAAATAAACAACTCGGAACACGTCCAGAACATGAAATTCTACGGTCACTAGCACCCTCATGGCTTGTCCTATCCCGACGATTTGTATCATTTGAAAGAATGCACTTTTTGTTATTCAAGCGTCATTTATATTTCCCGGTAACCGATCATAGAACACCTATAAACAGACCTATAACCGTGCTGTTTTCGGTGTTCTGTACGGTTCCGAACGATGTTATCGGCGGGTACTCAGTGCAATAAACTTCCGATTGCGGCGCTGTTTTCCTCATTTGCATAGGTTCAGACATGCGCACTTCACCATATCGTTATTTCATGTTATAAGCTCCACCCACTTTTAAACTGCAACGAAACTAATGTGCTTTGATCGCAGCAAAGCCGATATATATCTACGTCGGCGTGACGTCGCAATAACGTACGCCAATCAACGGGTCAAAATTCGTTGCGTTGGCTGGTTGATATACGTGATTGTGACGTCACGCCTACTTCGCGTATGACATTTTAGCAGCCGTTTGATAGTGGGTGGAGCTTATACCATGACATCAGACAGTGTTGCCTCAACTGGTAGATTAGTGAACTGTGTCGACGAAACAACATCGTTCGCAGTGTCTAAGACACCGGAACCGGCAACGTTTTTGGTTTATTTTAGGAATGACTATCACACACACACGCACACACACACACACACACACACACACACACACACACACACACACACACACACACACACACACACACACACACACACACACACACACACACACACACACACACACACATATATATATTTGAATAGCAGAAATCGTAAACTTTCAAACGATATCAATAATGTGTGGATCGGACGAACCGTAAAGGTACAAGCAATCGTTTAAAAAAGCATTTTTGGGACGTGTTTTCAGTTGTTCATTTTTCGATCGCTTATCTATTTTATAGTATGTATAAAATAGATAAGCGAGCGAAAAATGAACATATATATATATATATATGTCGGACATCGATACTGTTTACCAGACGTGATTGCGAATATACGTGGACTTCAATTTTTCGTTCGGACAATGTTATATAAGTACGACATATATGTGAGTTTTAAGCTGTTTTTATGACATCGTATTGTTGAACTGGTGGTGATCAGTTAGGCTTGACGACAACCAGAACCAGAAACCCTTCCAACCAGCCGACAGATCGGTGACTTGCAGCGACAATTGACTGTAATTGGTTAAGTATGACAGAACAAGACCAAGCCTTCTGTACCTACACTACTTGTCAACTGATTGAAGGCAGACATTCCAAAAAGTCTGTCTTGGATGCCAGTACGTGGACACTGTTGTGTAAATTTGGCATTGCAGTAAGCTTTCCTACTAAGCGCGGCTGCAGTGGTGGACGTAAACAACACCGAATATCCACTGCGGTTGCAGCGACAGCAGCGTAATCAGCGGCGGCAGCAGCGACACCTGTGGCGGCGGCACCGACAGCGGTGGCGCCAGGTGGGGCAGTAGTGACGGCAGTGACAGCATTGAAAGCAGCAACAACAGCGGCTGCAGCAGGGACAGCAGCGGGTACAACGGCGGCAGCAGCGATAGCAGCAGCAGCGGCAGCAGCAGCGGCAGCAACGAAAGCAGCAACAACAGCGGCTGCAGCATCGACAGCAGCGGCTTTAGCGGCGGCATTAGCGACAGCAGCGGTACCAGCAGCGGCAGCAGCGGTAGCAGCGACAGCAGCGGCACCAGCTACGGCAGCAGCGACAGTAACGGCACCAGCGGGGTCAGCTAAATGTTGTGCCATGAATGCACAATATATTCATAATAAGACAAGTGAATTCAATGAGTTTGTAATTGAGAACGACCTGGACATAATTGTTATATGCGAAACGTGGCTTAAACAAGAAGATAATGTGATTATCGTTGACATAACGCCAGTTGGATATTGTCTCAAACAAATTCCCCGCTCGGCACCAAAGCGAGGTGGAGGCATCGCCTTAATGTACAGGACAGGATTTCGGAGGCACAAGCTTGTCACTAAAATTATTTTGAGTTCTTGTCATCTGAATTCATCACCCCAACTGTATCCATACGCTTGGTCACCCTCTACTGTCCACATTAGAAATCCACCAGCTGTTTCTTCAGTGAATTCCTCGAAGATTTTACATTACTGTTTGACAGCGTCTTACTTAACCCAATGCCTCTTGTCGTGTGACAATAGTGCCAACGCTTTCATGTGTCTCCTGTCCAAAAGAAAGGTCATACTCTGGACATCTTGATCACTAGAGAGTCCGACCCACCTGTCATCGACTATATCAGTATCACTGACGGGATATCTGATCGTTCTGCGATCATGGGGAAAATCCGCCTACAGCGACCTCGAGTTAAGAAAAAATTGATAAAATCACGCAACATTTCTACAATTAAAATTCCATAATTCTGTGAGGAACTAATTGACATGAGTCTTAACAATCCCGCTCACGCCAACAACGCGCTGTCTGCACAAGTTGAGAGATGCGACAATATTCTCACCCAAGCTCTAGATAGGCATGCTCCGTTGAAGGAACGGTGTGTGAAACTTCGCCCAAATTCTCCGTGGTTTGGTGAAAACATCAGTTACGGCGCCAGCTTGAGAATAAATGGAGAAAATCACGTCTTGAAATTGACCGCCAAAATTGCTGCCATCAGAAGCAAGCGGTAATTCATCAAATCAAACTGGCAAATTCGCACTACTGTAAACAGCTATTTGTCGACATCGCTAAAGACAAAAGGCGAATTTTCAGTCTGACTGACAAACTCCTTCACCGGCGGAATAACTGGGATCTCACCAGGTGGAGAGGTGTTCTATGGAACCCGCTAAAGGCAGGCGAAGAACAACTGCGGAGCCTGGCTTAAGACAGGAGAGCTCGTCGAAGGGAGCGCCAACCCTCTAGCCACCCAGACGATCTACAGATGCGACCACTGCGGCAGGGACTGCCACTTCCACATCTGTCTCATCAGCCACAGCCGACGCTGTCCCAGATGCAACAACGTCAACTAGGGCGAATCATCCATGGTCCACTCCTGACCGACGGAGGCCTACTAGTAGGAGTATTCGACCATATGTTTTCCAAGCTTTGCATTGAAATTTCAGCCTATAACTTCATCAATAGTTGCACTAGGGTTTGGAGATCACGGTAGAATTTATATATATCATGTTTTTGCTAACATCGGTAATGCTGAAGCAGCTGATACTGTTGATTCGTGGATTGCCGGTAATTGAGGCGATACTGATTAAAGGAGATATCTTCGTTAATCAGTATTGTTCATTTACTGGCAATCCACGTACCAACATTATCAGCTGCTTCAATATTACCGATGTTAGCGAATATATTATTACTTATTTTCGTCTTCGTGTTTCATTCGGTGCTCTTGTATATAAAATAATTTGAATGTTCGTAGCATGGTATTGTAGCTCGTGTTTGGGTACTGCTGATCGTAACGTTCTTGTGTTGAATGTGCTAATGATTGTTGCCTTTTTGTCATGAGAATGTTAGTAGTCGCTTCGGGGTTGTCATCAGTAAGATAATTTTCCTGAGACGTAGAAGAGGTTACATCATAATTGTTTAGTGAAGGTGAAACAACCTTTGAATTAATAATGCATACAAATGTTCTCACGCTGTCATTCAAGTCCCCGATTCAGGTGACGGATAATTCAAATCCCGGAATCAGGAAACTCGTGGATTCTAACGTCAAAACGTTGTCATCATGCTTTGGGATCTGAGACGACGTCTTTGAAAGAGTCGCACCGGCATATATTCAACGGTTTCCTTCTGAAACATTTAAATTCCAACAAACAATTCCAGCAAAATTCTTCATTATCACACATTTGGGCGCGGGTGTGTTATATTAGGTATATGTTATTCAGAATAACATGACGTTACGATAACAAACGATCATGCAACTTACTTTATCCTGTTATCTGGTTGCATTTTACGCCTCAGAGCTCTGGTTTCTGAGGTTGTAGGCGGTATATATTTTGTTATTATTGTTCCGTTTCCATGTGGCAGGAATGTAATGTGACTGAGTAGTGCAATATTAGGTTTGATGTCATCATGTGATTCGTGCCATATTGTAGACACCTGTACTTGACAGAGCTTGGTGACGAAAGTTTGAGTATCTACGGCCGACATTGGAACAAGTTACAATTAAGGTAGCGTGCTTAATACACCAGAAACACAGTGTACGTTTTCTCAAGGTGACCAATGTTTGCTACCAGTCAGATACGACTACCACCTTGACTGCAGTTACGGTAGAGATGCTGTATCACTGTGGCATGTGACCGCATACAACACACATACCAGAACAACTACAACCAGACAACTTCAAATTGGTAAAATCAACAAACAGCACAGCTACAAACAAACAGTATCAACAACAATGGGAGACATTTGTTGTTTTTCACAACAAAATACAAACAACATTTAGACTCCCCAAAACAATCTTGGTATCTACGTTTATTGTACAACAACAGCAAAGGCTAAGAAGCGCAACGATAAAAACGTACCTTTCAGCTACTTATAATGTACACAAATTACTTGGCTACCCTACCCTTCAGCCACATTCCTTATTACTACGACGTTACAAGGGATATCGTACACAGAATCAAAGTAAACACTACACAGGCCGCACATAAGAAGCACTGAACTGGGGCATATAATACAAAACATTCCGTACTGCACAATTTATACCTACAAACAGATCAGGCTAAAGACATTATTCCTCCTAACATATTATGCATGCTTACGAGTTGGAGAGGCTGTATACTCTACTCAACGTTCACACACATTAACGATTAACCACATCACTCCGCTGGAAGGCATCGGATACAACATAACTTTCATCTGATGCAAACATAGCAATTTCCCTACACGAACACTAGTATTACAAATGCAGCCTGGTGCTCTGTATTGCTCAGTAATATCACTTAGGCAGTACCAACTCATACGAGGAAAAACATCAAGCCCACTTTTTTCTTAACTCATTAGGTCAACAATTGTTTCGCGAAAACTTTGCACGGTACCTCAAACTTTGCCTGCAACTAGCAGGTTTACCGGAAATAAATGACAGTACACACTCACTACGAATTAGGATCATTATTCAGCTAGTCATAGAAGGAGTCATAAAAACACAGGGCGATGGAAAGGTAATGCATTTCAGAAGTATATTAGCCCCTCACTCTTTCATCTATCGTAATAGCAGATGTGTAGCAAAGCACACAACATGAAACTAACACATTAATCAACAAATAAATCACATGAGCTTCAGCACCTGTTGGCTCAAATATCCAATTTATACAGCACAACTAGAGCGTCAGCGCATGCTGGCTCTAAAACTGCACTCACTACGTACATCTACAGAGCGTCAGCTCCTGCTGGCTCAAATACACACTACATGCAACAGTTACTACAAAGCTTCAGCACCTCCTGGCACTGATACTCATACTACATACAACTGAGAGCGTCATTATTTTATTCTACATACGTCTATGGATCTTATGTGAATGCATGTATAATGTTATTAGTAATCAACACTAGGTAGTCGCAAGAAATATGTTAGATGTTTAACTTTATTAGTATTAAATTCGTTTTGCTAAGTTTATAATTCATTATATGTGTGTATAATAGCAAATAGCATTTGCAGCTCGTGATTTAGAATGTTATGGTTATTGTTGGATGTTATTCTTACGTTAATTCATGTTACAGACACTATACTATGATTTCAGTTGTATTTGTATAGCATTTGCGATTGTAATTCGCGTGTTTCTCGACATCAATGTTCATGTAATAAACATTATACCCCACCTTGGTTTCCATTGTATCTCGCACAAAATAATAATAAATTCCGATTGCGCCTTTGTCCCCTGGATCGCAACAGACAACAAACATTTAGCGAATAAAATTATTCGAGATACGTAACACAAATTATAATTAGAACAACGGATCGCCGATTATTTTTGGTGGATATACATTTGACATTGAGCACGAACAATAGATATTCATCAGAATCATCCTTTTGATTCCAAATCATGGAAAGTGGAAAGTTAGAAGGGAAGAATAAAATTGTAATTGTTATGTCAAAACTTTCGTTTCAAGTCATATCAAACTTAACGGGTAAATGTATTCTTAAAAAAGGAAATGTCTAAGTGACTTACAGTGTGTTGTAACAAAAACACGTTTTGCCGTTTGAATTCATTAAGATTGTCCTTTTTTGTTTTATAATGTTTTAATAGTACATTTTTTATGCAGTTCTAGTCCTTTGATACGTTTAATTCTATTATATACATTTTAGTAGCTATTAGTTGTCAACACCCTTGAACAGAGTCCTACTCTGTATATAAATAAATTATATTATTATTATTATTATAATGATTCCTCAATTTTACATATTTTAAATATTGTCCATATCATTTGATATATCACGTATTTGTTTAAAATTACTCGCTATTAACATTGTTGAGATTATTTTTTGTATGAGATTTTTTTAGATGATCCCTTCACTTTAGATGATCCCTTCATTTTTTGTGTGACTCGTTATGTTGTTATTTTGATAGTGTCCCTTTCTAAATTGAGAGGATCCATTAATTGTGTTTTGATGATTAACTCTCGTACAACTATTACTACTTTCCAGATTGCAGGATAACGGAAGCTGCATGTTCGTTGTTTATTGTAACGTCAAGTTATTCCGTGTAACATATATATAATATAACACAGTTCTTGTGTTTTAATGAACAGTTTTGTTGGAATTGTTTGTTGGTATTTAAATGTTTCAGAAGGAAACAGTTGTATATATGCCGGTGCGCCACCTTCAAAGGCGTCGTCTCAGATCCCAAGGCGTGGTGACAGCGTTTTGACATTAGAATCACTGAAAGAGTTTCCTCGGAACTATTCGTCACTTTATTCGTAGTCTCGCTTAACCGACTCTCGCCTGGCTGCGTAACTTCGCCGGAACGATAGTCTGGCTCTGAATGGCCCTTCTGTATGTTATCCGCTAGATGGCAACACTGGTATACTCATGAATTAAAGCGTCATAAATTTATGAAGATATATGTGATGTATTGTCAGGATTTTCCGTGTATTAATAATGACTAGTCTCGCTTAACCGACTCTCGCCTGGCTGTGTGACTTCGCTAGGAAGATAGTCTGGCTCAGAATGGCGTTTTGACTGCTCACTGCCAGTTAGCACGTATATCCCCCAGAATGTTTATATAGTATGTAAGTTTTCGATAACGAAATGAAAGTAACATTGGCTGGAGCTTAATAATCCAGGCCGTCGTGTTGGACCAAGCGAATATTGCCATCTTACTTTATTCGGGGATTTGAATGACAGGGTGAGAATGTTTGTATGCATTATTAATTCAAAGGTTATTTCTCCTTCACTAAACATGTTTAGGCAGTCAATGTGATAGCAAGCATAGAGTGTATACGACATGGCATAATTTTACAATAGAAACTAACGGAGAGTATGCATGTAAGTCGTCGTTCTCAACGTCCTCCTCATCCTCTTTATCATCATTATCTTCGTCACCATCTTCAGCGTAATCTTAGTCATTATCACCATCGTCATCATCTCATCTGTCTCTTCATCTTCATTACCGCCATCGCATTCACTGTTATTATCTTAATCTTTTATCATCATCATTTCATCTTCCTCGTCGACATGATTTCAGTAATCTTCATGATCATGATCATCATCTTTATAAAATTTATCTTAACCGTTATCGTCTTCTTTGTCTTTAACTTCGTCATCAACTTCAACCACGCTTTCAGCATGTTCGTCTTCAACACCATCTATCTTCTACCGAATCATCGTCATCACTGACAAAATTGTTCGTAGAAATACGTAGTACTAACTGCAAAATGTATCCACTATACACAGCATATTGCGTTTCGCACCTATATGTTAAAGTTGATTGGTTTATTTAGAATCGACTATTGAGGAATTCAATTACCTTTATAATAAACACAATTTGCAATGTTACGAAACGATGTTCAACTAAGCTGCATGCCAACCACTAGGTGCACTCATATCTTTGATGATGAATTTGGGTAACTGTTGCATGGATTCGGAACTGACGTGAGTCACAAATGGCTCATTAGTCATCGCCTCGTCGTGCTATCGTGCCGAAGAGTCATCGCTCTATCGCTCCAGTACAGCCGTAGAGAGTATCAAACACACAACTATATGTGTGTTACATAGCCAAAACGTCGAACGGATTTGAAAAAATTGTGCTGGCTGCAACATACTGACACATAAATCTGCATAGGAACTATTAATGTTACTGCCAGGATACGGGAAAAGAAGCTGATAAAAATTGTATGTGTTAAACGCTGCTATTGCTATGGACGTAACATTAGCATTGCACCAGACGAGAATAATCCGGCAGCAAACAACCAGCACATGATTACGCCAACATAGGCCAGCTTGTCCTGAAGCCACTAGCCGGCGTGACTGATATTAAGTGAGTGTTTGATTAAATGAATGAACGAGTAAGTGAGTGATTTAGAGATGTAATGAGTGAATGAGTGTTTGAATGAGAACATGCGTTTGAGTGAGAGAACACTTGAACGAGCATTGAGTGAGTGAGTGTATTAGTGTTGTTGCTACTGCTGCGTAGTTTCCACAACATGTTGTCACTGTGAGTGTTGAAGAAGACATTATTGCCTCCGGCAATCTGTGAGTCAACATTACCAGCTGCTACATCATCACCGATGTTAACAAAGTATGACATATATCAATTCTACAGCGATCTCCAAACCCTACTGGACAAAATGCACTAACATAATGTTAAAGTTATATGCTGAAATATAAATGCAAAACTTGAAAAATATGGTCGAAAACTCCTACAAGAGTACCCACAGAAATCGGCATTGACTCCGGGATGTTCTCCATGAAAACAACGTGCTATCAACAAATATATTATTATAAAAAGGCAAAACAAATTATGGACATTCCATTACCCATTTGCAGATACAACACGTGTAGATCATATTCTTGTTTGTAGAAAATGCGTAAAAAGTGTAAGAGATGCAGCTGGACCCAGCAGATCTCACTCTGCATGACAGCCCGTGTGTTTGTCAAGCAAGGAAATATATAATAAAGAACCTACCAAACCGAAACGATACGCATACTATTGTTTACAAACAAGCAAGAGAAATACTATTCCGCTCTCTTCAATGACAATTTACGAGGTATCAGCCTGATACCAATAACAGCAAGACAATCTTCGTCAGTTTCATCATCTTCATCAACACCTTCATCTTAGTCATCACCATCATCTTCTTCTTGGTTTGTTACCCTCTACGTCACCATCATGACATCATATTCATTTTCGTTTTTATATTTATCACTATCTTCATCACGACATTCAACTTTATTATTTCATCATCTTCTTTGCCATAATCATAGTCTTCCTCTTCATGGTATCATTCATCGTTAGCCTCCTATTCATGTGTCTCATCATCAACATATTCGGCTTCTTTTTATTACAAGATAGGTCGTTTATTACAATATGGGTTGTAACAATCGTCCTTGTTGTTGCTGCTATATATGCTGTCCATACAGTCAGAAAGTGTGTTTAAATAATATTTAAACAAACTTTCTCACTGGGTTTCTTTGTAACCCACTTGTTATCTACATGGTCTCAGTTAGTCAATCTTCTGGCCATACACATCGCCAATGAAATAATAGTTTACACTGACGGAATTTTTTTTCCATTACTCTGTAATTATATGCTATTACATCAAAACAACGAAGCGTATATATTGAGCAAATTAAGCAACTTGAAACTACAAACTACTTATCATACGGTCTCCGTTACAAAATCCAACGCCACGCCTATTAGACAGAAAGCAAGACAGGTTGTAATTCACACTTTCTACCTGACATTATGTTTTGTATATCGAATATACTGAAACGTCGGTCAGCCGTATCACGCACAGATACCAGTTACATGAAGGATCCAGATAGATAGATCCCAATATATCCTTGTACCATTACCTTTCACTCTACACACAACACCTTTTAGCTCAGTTATTTACATTTCTTTATAAATATCTACTACTAACACTAATTGCTACTTATATCAGCTCATAAATTGTCTTAATGACATTTTCGATAGAGCAACAGTGAAAAGATTAAAGTTAAATGCTGAGAGAGGCAATGTGAAGAAAACAATTTCCGTAATTAGCATGTTAAACTTGCGAATTCAGGACAAAGTTTAGGAGTTATCTTTGATGACAACTTATATTTCCGTTATTATCATGTTCTTGATTTACGCCGTATTTATCGGTATCTGCTCTGTTTGAAGCAAAAACTATTGCAACTGCGCTTGTTACTAGAACACGTGAATTATGTAATTCTCGTTATCTTAATGTTGCCTTTACGTATGTCAAGAAATTACGGTGTGCAAAGTTGCTAGCAAGGGTGGTAACACGGTTTCAGCGGTGTCCTCAATCTATGTCGTTTCTTACGTATCTGCATTGGCTTCCTATTCAATATCGCATCATCTTTAACATATGTGCTATTATTAACCAGTCACTGTTATATACACAACCAGCATATTTATTTTACTTGCTTAATTCTGTGAGAAAGACTATCCAGCTTCGATGATATAATTTTTATTTACGTTTAGTTCGGCTGGCTAAAACTCACTGATTCGTAGTGTTAGATCAGTTGAACATAATATTACACAAAAAACCCGCAATTGTTAACGTTTTTCATAACCTGGCGAATCCACCTTAGTTCCCTTGTGAATTCATTAATGTTTTCACAACTTTAATACTGCTGATCGATTTTTAGACAGATTAACCCTGTTTTCTTAACGCGTCTCTGCTGACCACAGTTTCAGTGTCACAAAAGAATTTACGTAATTATTACTGTTAGTGGTAGTAGATTATTATAAGTAATTTGATGAAAGACAATAAGTCTTCTAAGCGCACATGTAATGCATACACGATTAGGCGTGGCTAATTTTGACAGCTAATCCATAACTCACCAACAGTCTGCGTCACTACTGGCCCACTATACCAGTTCGACGTTACAAATAATACTTCGACAAACAGAAGGGAGCTAACTGCTTAGGAGTTCGTGGGTGTTTCCAAATTGCTCTGGCTGCCGTCATCCGCTGTACAGTCTGGTTCAAGCTCTTCGGCAGACACAACCATGCTGCGACTTATTGTTGCTGTCTACACCGTTGCCTGCATAACACTCATGTCCAGCCATTCAGCGTAAGTCCTTCGTGATGCTCTGTTCGACATTGTGTTGGTCATTGTAGTTGTTCTTCTCGATATGTTCGTACTTGTTGTCAACAAAGATTTACTGATGATCCACCATCATAACGTCTTACACCATTGGCCATTGGTTTCGTTAGTATTTTGGTAATAAATATGTGTAAGTTAAAAGAATTATGCATAATGTGAGCATTGTGATGATGAGTAATTGCTATGTTATATTTGTATAATTGTTAAACAAAATTGTTCATTCTGAAGCCATAGTTCGATTAATATTTGTTCGTCATTTAATTTAATTGAAAAATTCATATGTAAGGTACTGCTCTATTGCAACTCGATGAAGTGTATATCACAGTTGTGTGTACAGCCATACCAAATACTGCATGAGCCACACACGGGAAAGCTATAGACGTATATATTATGAATTTACGTTTTTAGGTGGACGTTTTCTCTCGACAAGAGGGCATGTAACCATAAGCCAAGCCGCTGTAGGCTGGTGCCGGGCATCGGTAGGTGTTCAACTGTTGCGGCGAAGACGAGTACTTTATTTGGACAGTATTAATCACACACACACACACACACACACACACACACACACACACACACACACACACACACACACACACACACACACACACACACACACACACACACACACTCACAAACAAACAAACACACACACACACCCACACACACATTTTGATTTATAAGCGTGTGTAACATTCGTGTAAATTGTTTAACAAAAATTGTCCGTAGCTGAAAACGTATGCCCACCTATACCATAGTACAATTGTTCAAACATTTAATTAAATGAAACACTAATAATATACAATTATATATCATTTGTTTTCATTGTTGAGGCAATGATTAGAGTTACAGCCGCCAGCAGTAGCAGGAGCGCTGTTATAGGTATAGGCATCTGTCTGTAATCATGATATCAAAGTTGATATTGTTTTGACGGCGTTTGATATGTTGCTTGTCATTGTGTAGTGAGTATGCGTTGAATCATACATAACGTTGATTCGGTAAATTTATAATTATTTCTTGGTCTTGTCATCTTTACTAGATTCTGGTGCTGGGGCCATGGATACGCTACCAAACGGACTGGCCTTTATCTCATCAGTAAGTTCGAGTGGACGTTTATGTTAGTTACTATTGGTATTCTTGTATATGCTTTTAACTTAAATTTAAGCCAATGGCCATGAATAAGAGGAGTGAATGTTTTATTTTGGAACTGAATAAGACGTAACATATATGAAATATCAACATAATATAGTTCCGGTTCACAGCAGAACTTAAGATGTTACTATTAAATCAAATAAAGATAATAGTAAACTGATTGTAATAATATAGATACAGCGAGCAATTAATAATTATAATATAATACTCTACCATATACAATTATTAGCATGTGACAAGGTCATTTGATAAAATCAACAACAATTAGTGTACAAATATAAATGGAACATAGTGCCAAAATTATTAGTTTACATATATATACAACGAGAATGAGTACAGAAAAAGACAAACCCAATAATAAGCAATTTAATATGCAGTGGTATTTTGCATAACCGTTTAAAACAAACATAAATAAAACGTTAAAAACAACGGTAACACGTTTAGTATGGTGTACCATCTGAATACCTTTTTAGGACATATTAATTTAAAGAAGATACACTACTTTAAATATTAGGTTAGTTTAGAACATGACGATGGTGACAAGCATAATGATACCAAACAATAAGTATACAGATACTAATTACAAAGGATCGTAAGATATGTGCTCCTTCTACGTGTCCATCCGGCTCCAGCAAGGATAAGTAGAACCAAAATCAAAAGTGCAGGAATAAGCATAGCCATCATAATCATTATCAAACAGAGACCGTATTGACAACAGCGACATTTGGGTAAGTGTTGAGAGGACGTAGGAGATATACAATAATAAACAGTTTTGTTTTATATTAAGATGAAAACAATAATATTGTATATGTTGCTGGACAGGGCTTTGATCCAAAAGCTCGGGGCAGTATATTCCTGTTTGACTTCAACAAACCCAGATGCGGAGCCCAGGCACTAGACATAGTTGGAGATCTCGACAGAGTCACATTCTCTCCACACGGTATCAGCATCTGGACAGATACCAATCGCAGTAAGGTTATTTGCATGATAGTAATGTTGTTGTCGTAACAAATGGTTCACGTTAGCATTATCCTGCCGTAGAAACATTATTTTGTGTAGTGCGTCTATATGTAGTTGTTTCTTCTTCGGTTGTAGTCTATTGTTGCTCACATACTGTGCATTTATCAAGCAAATGCATGATCGTGGTAATAACTTTCCTTTGCATTATTTGTTTTTAAATTTTATATATCTTGTTTTACAGACATAACACACATATTTGTTAGCAACAGATATGAAAGCACGTCTACAATGGAGAAGTTTTGTTTTGACGAGAAGAGACGAAAGCTATACCATGTTCGAACGTACCACGACCCGACATTTACTCGGTTAGTGTTTTCTTAATCTTTACTGGTGTATACTGGACCACACGGTTTTTGCTCTACGCAACCATAATATGCAGTTTTCACCAACATTTTTTGAAATCATTCTGCTACGTATCAATATTATTAATCAGAACCACTTGTTTCATCAATGACATGCAAAGAAAGCGTCCAATAAGTTGTTTTCAGTTAAATATTTACAATATTCATCAGATGATATCACTACACGCGCCAAACGGAAGCATTAAGTTTTTGCTGCATCGTGTTCAAAAGTATTACTGTATGACACGACGCAACGCATTAACTGTATAAGTACCACGAGCTGTTCGATAACTTTCCTCTGGTGATTAGTGTCAACGGACGATTCCAATTTAAGCGTACTTTACTCCCAGTAACCAGTACATCTGACTAAGGATGTATTTAATGTGAGATCCAGCAAAATATCAAAATTAAGCAGAAACCTATATACAGCAGAAACCGCGCAGGTGACTATACATGCATGCGGAATTAGTTTACCTGTCCAACGGTTTGGTTTTCTGTTATGTGCCACAAACTTCTGCATTCGACTTGGAGTCAATTCTCGAAAAGAAATCTTCAATGTTGTTTTCACTCAGTACGATTTAAGTAAATATTGATAATGATAATAATTATGAGTGGTTGCTACAATTCAATTATAATAATAACACCATTATAAATAATTTTATTTAAACACTGGTTTCCACAAAACGACGATGTTCAATAGTTTATATATGGTGTATATATATGTATACATATATATATATATACATATATATACATATATATATGTATACATATATATATATATACATATATATATATATATATATATATATATATATATTTGTTATGCATGTATATATATATATATATATTTGTTACGCATGTTATATATATATATATATATATATATATATATATCGTGTAAAGCTAAACTATGCCTAGTGTAAACCAAGACTGAAAGAACTTTTAGAAAGAGCGTTTAAATGCCGAGTTCAACATCATCAATATTTTTATGCACACACATAGCATCGTCAACGTCATAGCGACGGGAGAAGACAGTTTCTACTTCGTCAACTCCTATCAGTACAATTTAGCGTTGGAGATATGTCTTCGTCTTCGCCATGGCAATGTCGGTTTCTACGATGGCACCAAGGGTCGCGTTGTCGTAAAGGGACTCAGCGTTCCGGTTGGCATAAACAAATCGCCAGATGGCAAGTAGGTGTCTGCCGTGTTGTTGTGTCCGATTTCTTGATGACGTAAGGCACAAAGCTTTCTCTGGTTGTAAAAACAAGATGGGGCTACTAACTTGTAATAAATTGTTGTGAATGACATCCAGTAGGTTACGGAAATTTCAAAAGAAATGTCATATCCAAATGTGTCGCACGTTATGCGATACTCCGTGTTTACCTTAATTTTTCGAGTCCAACCATCACACCACAGCCTCGGTAATGCTGGATTTAATACTGTGTGTATATCAACATAAATATCCTGAATTTGAACTGCAGCGATTAAATGATAATTGCTCCAATACAGGGCGGTACATAATGCTTCCAAAGCAAAATGGTCTGCTAAATTAGATGGTTTCTAATACAATATGTTGAAATGGGGAATTCGAAGAACACCTCCATGTGAAACCCGCTTACGCTGGCAACTACGCTACGATACATGTTGTTCATTGCATTCACTGATACCGTTTCAAGTTGTTAGCCGCCGACCTACATAATATACTGTTAGATCTACACAAATTGAAATAAGTAAGTGTATATCAGTTTGTACGCTACAATAATTTCCTAATATCAATGTTCAGTATACGGATAACCTATACGTAACAGCTACAGTGGAAGTAGACTTGGCGCCAATAAACGTTGAATAATTATTCAGTTTTTACATGAAATATATATATATGGCAGGTATATATATGACCAACACCTACATTGGTATATTTGTTGCAGATATCTCTATTTGGCGGAATTTGGTGGGGATCGTTTTATTGTCTACGCCAGGAAGTCGAACAATAGATTACGACAGGAGCAGGTAATGCAGCGAGTAAAACACGTCAGGAACTACGGATACGATTCGTAAGGATGATTATGAATTGATTGGGTGGAAATGTAAGGAACATGTATTAGAAAATGAACTAATGCCAAAGTAGTTTTAATATATAACATTCGAACAAGTGTAGACACTTCAGAAGTAATCCTCCAAAACTAAGCCTTTTTTGGAACGGTTCTCTATAGCTGTCCTGAACAAAGAAAGAAAAAAGTACTGAAATTTCCAACGTCGATATTGTTCAACCATTCCTATAACAAACAGAATTTGCCACCGTCAGAAAATATTCGAAATAGGTTATGTTCATAACAACACTATATTTTTATCAATTAAATGTTCATTTGGATAGTATCTGAGGTAGCATAAATATCTACAAAGGTATATGTTGTGAATATACTAGCTTTCCCCTACACATGGGCCTGCAAACCGAGATCTGCCGTTATCACCATTACAGCAATTTGATCTTAAACTTGTTCTGGCTGACATTTCTGCTGTCATCAGTGACAATAGTAAATCATTCAGAATTAGGTAGCGTTTATATTTATTTTATGTTATGACTTTTTTTTTATTTTTTTTTATTTCACTTTATGCAACATTAGTTGATCATACGTTGCTGACATACAGACTATAAAAACATATGCTAAATATCCTAAAATGTATTTCTGTACATGTTTAGTTACCGTGATTGTAGTGTTTGGTACTATTGCTCATGGCGTCATGCCCGTTATTTGTATAAGTAATAAGATCGTTAACTCTCATAGTCATTTTATTGGTTTGATTCACTGTGACTTTGCTTATTCATTCATGACTATTTTTATGTGCAAATTATCTTCGTGTTGCTAGTTACATCTTGCGCTAAACTTTACATTGTGCACATAATTATATAACAAGATTGCCACCGAGAGAATTAACTCTAGGCGGCAGGTGGACATGGAAGCTTTTTGGCTTATCGAGAGTCCAACCCTTTTTTACGTGTATCCCGCCCTTCTGAGGTATGTGTTGATTTGATTTTTAAACATATTCACACTACTAGCACCCACACAATCAGCAGATAATCTCTTCTATTCATATATAATATTAATACGCCATTCATATATAATGTGTAATATTAATGTCATTTGTATACTGTATACGGTACACTGTCTTATACTCAAAGTATTGCTGTTTTTTTTTGGCTAAGCTGCAGTGTCTGCATTTGGTTTTCCTCCACCTTGGAGGCCTTGTAGTTACAATTTAGAGACTATAGTTGGCCATAGTCATACACAATTAATAAAATTAATTATTATTCTATCATAATTTAAAATTATACTATCATAAAAAAACTCCTTTTCCCTGCAGCTGCACGTAGCCTTAGAATTAGCATTCTAGTTGTTACCGTGTCCATGGTGGGTTGCTAGGCAACGAAATAGCACTTTATTTGTTACCATGATGAGCAGGTTGTATACGAGTGCCTTAGTTATCCATATACTGGTTGGATTTTTTTTGCCCGCTTTAAAAATTAAACTTAATTTTTTCTTGTCATTGCGAAGACATGCATATGTGGATAATTTTGCGCGTATTCCATGCGCTAGCGTAACTGTCTGGTGAATTGGTTGTATTACCTTCTAATCTCTCAATCTAAATTGAAAGTTTTACGATCGCTGAGCTATAATACGATTTTAGTTGGTAAAACTGACTATGGCATATGCATTGAAGTTATTAAAAGTCGTTGGCATTAGCTAGGTTCTCAGAAATTACTGAAATGTTGGGGTTGGTCCACTTTTTCTGTTCTGAACTGTTCTTATATGGTTATGATTATCGTAATTGTTAGCATATCACTTTTATATTTTGCATATCGATTAATAATTAACCTTTTGAAGACCGTGTCATTAAAACAATGTCACCACAATTTCTATCATGTGTCCTATTTTTATCCTGTTGTGTGGCTTCGAGAAGTGATGATTTTGCCTTGTGTAAGCCACAATGGATGGTTGGCAATGCAACATTTTCTCACCCCATGACAATATACGATTCGGTGACCTGTTTACACTGTTTACCGTGTCTTAACATTTGTTTTTATCGAAGGTTGTTGCCGATCCCCTGCTCTATGCCAACATTGAAATGAGCTATTATTCTACTACTAGCAGGATATATCAGTCGTCTGAATCCTGGGCCAGCTGTTAGGTGTAGCATACTGGTAGCCATTAAAATTTTTCGATCGGTACGAGATAAGACAGCCTCGCTTTGTGAATTACTTATTTCTAAGTAAATGAGCTGGTTTTCTTCGTACCTAACTGACAGATACCAAAACCATTAAGATAAGGAACTTTTATTTGGGTTCACTGCCCACGTTATGTGGTGTTCCCCAAGGGTTCAGTTATTGGGCCTTTGTTTTCCGCTCTCTACACAACACCACTAAGCTCAGTTATTAACAGTCATAAACTAAACCATCATCTTTATGCAGATGATATACCAGATTGACATATCTTGATCTACGCATAACACTAATTGCTCCTTAGGTCAGCTCAGAAATTGTTTTTTTTTTATGACTGGGAGGCTCTTTTATGTAAATAACCAGCATATTTATATTCAGTGCTTACTGTAAAAAGCCTATCCATCTTCGATCATCTTGTTCTGATTTACTCTTTGTTCCTAGAACCAATACTAATATGGGAACTAACACATTTTCTGTTGCTGCATCAATTCTCCTGAATATGCTCCCTCTTAGTGTTAGATCACTTGAAAATATTATACAATTTCGCCGTCAGTTAAAAACTTACCTTTATAACCTTGCGTATCCACCTTACCTCGCTGGCCTATCGATCCATCTGTTGACGACTTTAATATGCCTTACTGATTCTTATATTGATTAGCCCTTTTGTACTGATGCGCCTCTGAGCTTGGTTTTCGAGGATTTAAGCGAAAAAGAAGTTACCTTATTATTAGTATTATTATTATTACCATTATTACAACGAATATGATCCCACAGTGATAACCTCTAGCATTCAATGTTCGCACTTTTTCTATGTTTCACCAGAAGGTAGAGAACATTTCGCAGACATTTAAGTAAATAACTCGTACTATAATAAAATATAATAACAAGGCTACATTGGCGCTTATACTCTCCAAACATCCGAGCTCAGTGGCACTATCTTTTGTTTCTCAGTGATACATTGGTAACTTGTAGACCATAGGCCAACGGTCCACGGTAGCAACTGAACATAGAAAGAGGCGATCGTACCTTGGCATCTAGGTAGAGTTACATCAATAATTTTCCCTAACATTAGATTATTCATTATAAAGAAATCATATCGGCATATGTAATGAAATGACAAATCAAAGTAAAATGTATGCATTTCAGGGAAAAAGTATTTAGTTAGTTAGTTAAGGTTTGTGCGTTTCAGGTGATTCCAATGCGGTCACACCTCACCAAAATCACCGTTGACGAGACTACGGGAGACGTGTTGGTGGCCGGGCATCCTGACACGGAGTCGATTGTGAAATACCTGACACCACCCCACACCACTAGATCGCCTTCACAGGTATATAACGTCGTCAGTCCCGTAGCGCAGATACATGATGTGTTCGTGTGTGCGTGAGAACGGTTCGTTTAGTTTTAAATATATACGAAAGTGAGAGCACACGTTGACATGCGATCTCGCTAATTGGAATGATGCGATTATATAGCTCTTTTGTGAAACCGGGTCATACAAATGTAACGCGATGTACGTATTGTTATTAGCTTGTAGAAGTACACGTTTATAAATTGCTACGATATGGCAGTACATGTCTTTGTCATTATGTTATTCACCAACACAGTTTTTCAAGAGGTGTGCGCGTGCGTGTGTGTGTGTAAGAGAGAGAGAGAGAGAGAGAGAGAGAGAGAGAGAGAGAGAGAGAGAGAGAGAGAGAGAGAGAGAGAGAGAGAGAGAGAGAGAGAGAGAGAGAGAGAGAGAGAGAGAGAGAGAGACAGACAGACAGACAGACAGACAGACAGAGAGACAGAGAGACAGAGAGACAGAGAGACAGCGAGAGTATTCAAGTATGGGTGCGTGTGTGCATGTCTGTTCGTGCGGGCGTGCGGGCCTGCGGACGTGCGGGCGTGCGGGCGTTCGGACGTGCGGACGTGCGGGCGTGCGGACGTGCGGGCGTGCGGGCGTGCGGACGCGCACATGGAAGTATATAATATACACTTATTTACATCTACATATATATATATGTGTGTGTTTGTATTTGTTTGTGCGTTCTCGTGTGTTATTTTAATTATTGTTATATTAATTAGTTACGCAACATATTAAAGCTAGGTGTCGTCTGATTACAATTTAACATCGAATCTCCCTGTGTAGGTGTTCCGGCTGACGATGTGTGACGGCGGCTCCAGGGTGTCGTTCGTTGAGGAGGTCTACCAGAACAACGGACGACAAATATCTGCCTCAAGCGTCGCTGCCCAGTACGGCCGCTATATGCTCATTGGCAGCGTCCACAAGACAATGCTTATTTGTAACGTCAGCCACGGTTAAACACCATACCCGTTGCCATGAGTTACAAGTTCCGAACTATTAAATTAAACCTTACCTGGATCAATTTCAAAGTGTTGTCTTACTTCCGGGCATAAACGTTCACACGTTCCTCACCACATAGGGCCAAATACACGTATCTGTAAAATGTGGCTCAACTTATATTAATATTATTACGCCTCTCAGTCAAATACATACCAAATATGTATCGTGAAAACGAAACATTGGTTAGCATGTCTAAGCTAATTAAGTTTTCGTCAAATGTAGCACTGTTTCAAACTATCATTTCTAAACACGTATTTTAAAAGGAACGTTTGAAGTATACGTAATGATCTATACAACAAAATGGATTTGTTTCGTATCGATGCAAACCTGCCACAATCACACATGCCTTGATGAAATATATTATTGTGTTCATTATAAATGTAAAAAAATCGAAAAGGCAACATAAAAACAACGTTTATACCTCTAAAGGAAAGCAGTTCTATACCACTATATAATGTTCTTGTTCGGTGTTATTTAGATTATGCAATAACCATATGGTCCTCTTATAAACAAAAATATAAGGCTGTTATAGAAAATTTGCAGAGGCGAGCATCGAAACACCTTCCCGGAGCGAAGGATATTCATTACTAGAACAGACTAGAATGATTGAACCTACCAACACTAATATATAGAAGAACAAGGGGAGATATGATAGACATATATATATAAACTGCTCAATGGGAGTATGATATTAATGAACCATTTACCAGAACACGTTGTAACTGCACCCAGAATTAACACATTTGAAACTGCCTAAACAATCACTGGAGCATAGAAAAAATGTATACGATTACAAAGCCGCCTTGCCAGGAAGTCGTAGAGTTGTTATTGAATAAGCTAAAGATCTGACCACCGAGGCCACCGCCTATGGTCAGGAACTGAAATGTAGATTTAGAAGAGCGGCTAAGAGCCAGAAATTTGACGAATTGCGCTTTTTTTGACAAAAGCGTGAAAATTGGTACATATATGTAGTTGATGACATGTAGTATCATATAAAGCTACGTACTCATCGCTATCGATATGGTACCTAGCCGCCAGCTTGATTTAAAAAGGGCCGCCACGGTAATCCAATAGGCAATTATATCAGCCTCTAAACAACATAGAAATATGATCTTGGCATCTAAACCACATTTCCTGGGTCAAGGAATCCATTTCTGTCGCATGCAGTATCCATGGATGGCGGCCATATTGAAATTCAAGATGGCCGCCATGGAAATTCATCACCCAATTATATCAGCCTCTAAGCAACATATAAATTTGTTCTTTGTGTCTGAACCAATTTTTTCAGGGTCAAGGAATATATTTCTGCCATATGCTATTTTGTGATAAAGAGCGAATGGGTAATATTATTGTAGCTTACGTGGCTCGCTCTTTACGTTCGGTGTACGAAGGTAGATCGATGTGGTTGCTGCACGAGATGTCCAGCGGGGACTGATACAGTGATTCGGCAGCTGGGCGTTGCGTGTCGTTCAGGGACGTGTCTTCACGGATCGTGTGGCAGCTCGGTGTGGGTGGTTTTGGAATGTATATGCATGGCAGGATTAATGGTGTGCAGTGGTGTGTGAAAGGGGTAAATGGTCGGTGGTGATGTGCAGTGCTGCCAACTGGTGACTACCACATTCCTCCCTCCTTATGACATTTTGTAGGTCCAATGGGAAGTGAATGTGGTGGCTCCGTGTAATCAAGGCCGCCTTCGCCTATCGCAGTGCAGTCGGGACTGCAGATCTTGGCCTGCACCCAGTCCCATGCATTCCTGTCAAGCGACTTTACTAGTCGATGGTGAACACCGTAAGTGGTTTTTATAACCACCGTCTGATGACTGACGGTGACACCCTTTATGACCGGTCGCAGCCAGTTGTCTGGAAACACGTGGTTATCCACCACTGTGGTGAGGTTGACCGTACTATCTCCTAACCAGAGGGAGAAGGTCGTTTCCCAAGCTTGGACATGTTCTATGTTGAAGTCAAATGGGACAGCAGTTCTCTATTGGGTCCCTGTCGCCTGGCATTTCCTTGCCCTCAACTCGATAGTCTGTAGTAGTTGTAGGTGGCAATGGACGTCCATGGCGGACTCCTTTACGGTGTGAGTCCCATGAGGCAGGCGGGACAGCCATTCTCGGAAGTTGTCCTGCTTGTGGGGTGATTGCTCCGCCAACATCTTTCCCATGCTGTTCCAATTGAGGAGCGCCACCGGGTGGTTGGTTGGACTCAGCCGAATGTCGACAGCAACAATGGGTCAGCAATGGGTCATCATCTCGGCTACTTCGCCTATCTTGACTCGAATGGCCATGTTAGATCGGGGATCCTGTTTGGGTATCACTATCTCTTCCTAAAAAAGGACGACTGGCTCCTCAAAGGTGTGGATGAGGGCAAAATGTGGAGCAAACTCCCTCTTCTGCCTATCCTCTACAGAATGCTCGACCAGATGATCCCGTAGGGGATATAGTGCGCCAAACTGTTGCTCACACAGCCAGCAAGCGGTATCTGGATGGAAATGCCAAGGTACGTGTGCTACATCGACATGGTGCCGCATATAATCGGTGGTTGCGTTAAACGGTGCACTGCCACAGCAAAGCTTGTACTTTTCTCCTCCTTTTGGGTAGGGCCATTTCGGCAGTAGACGACGCATTTTGCGCCGCATCACCAGAAAACAGTCTCCTCCCTCTCCGCCGTGACAAGGCCCTCTGCTGTAAGGGTGGTGGTGGTGATAACTGCGGACTGCTGTCCACCACCATTTCACATTCATCATCAGAGGAGACGGAAGGTGGGGGATGAGAGGCATGTCATCTCTGGCATATATTTCGTCGCTGCTATCGCTTACCGAATACGGTAGGGGGCCTGGCAGGTTATACAGTGCATTCAGTTGCAACAGCTTCAGGTTAACGACTTCCATATATTAAAGCTAGATATGGTGTGCCAATATAAGATAATTCACAAGAGAATTCCTTACAATATATATGAGATTTAAACTTTAATAATTAATACAAATTATAAATCTCCAGGCTTTATGCTTAAAAATATTTAGCGTTTTCAATGTTGTAATGTCTACATGTAGTTTATTTCTTAGTCGAGCCCCTATTACGTTCATGGAGTTCTCTTCAGTTCTATAACTAAACCTAGAAATTCGTAAATTACAGCTAGAGATGTTGTAACAATATAAGTGAATTCACAAGCGAATTCCTTACAATATATAATGATATTTAAACTTTAGTTAATGCAAATTATAAAGCTCCTGGCTTTATGCTTTAAAACGTTTAGCGTGATTGTTTAAGGTCTACATGTAGTTTATTTCAAAGTCGAGCCCTATTACGTTCATGGAGTTCTCTCCAGTTCTATAATTATGTCTAGTAATAATATAAATTGTTCTCCTGTCTGGAACTTTTGGTCATGAACTCACTATTACATTTATAAAATTGGTGGAATAGACTAGGAAGTTTTTTGTACGCTGTTTATACACAAATATTACAGCATTTAGTTTAAATATTTCATGAAAGTTAAGTATATTAAGTTCCCGATGCAAGGCAGTTGCACTGTCACGACGGTTACGCTTTAGTAATGTTTTAAGTAATAGGTTTTGAAGAACTTGTATTTTAGTTAAATTAATTTTACATGCTGATCCATATAATTCAGTCCCATAATTAATATGGGTATAAAACAAATTGTACAACCGCTAACCGACATTTTTAACAGATCTTTGATCAGCGGTTTTTTTTCCAAATGATATGAAATTAACAAAATTAATTCCTATACTTAAGTCGGTAGATCTTTTCAATTGTCTAGTTATAGACCTAAATCTATCTTATCCCAATTGAAACATATTGGCAGATGAGCAGTATGGCTTCAAAATAATAATTCAGCTTCACCAGCGTTAACATAATTGTTGAAAAGGTTACTTCCGCAATGGAAGTAGTATACGTGTTGTGTACAGTATCCATCCGGAAAAAAGATCAAAGGTCATCAAAGAGTTTAGGATCAGTCATTCCTGAGGATTCCTACTAGTAAAAAATTATGATTAATGACCTGTCATGTAAGTGTATAGTGCTGACCTCTTGTGGTTATGTGTAATGCTATAATAACATAGAGAGTTGCGCCTCTAGTGAAAGAAAGAATACGTTCAGGGAAATATTCAGACACTTTAGTTCAGTGGATGGTAGTATATAGCGTAGCTAGGGTATAGTGCTGACCTCTTGTGGTTATGTGTAATGCTATAATAATATAGTGGCATCTCTAGTGGAAGAAAGAGTACGTGCACGGAAGTATTCAGACACTTTACCATTAGTGGAAGAAAAGAGTACCTAGTTATAGTATTTAGTTAGTAAGGCGACTGAAGTATTTCCTTAGACGTAATAGGAAAACTCGTGGTTATGTGTAAGGTTATGAAAACTCGTGGTTATGTGTAAGGTTATGAAAACTCGTGGTTATGTTTAAGGTTATACCGACGTAAACAAACAATGTAGTGTCGCCTCTAAGGGACGAAAGAGTAACTAGTTGTAGTATTTGAATCCAATGTAGACATATCGTGTTTGTGCACTAGCCAGGGAAAAGCAAACGTTTTATTATGTGCGGTGGGCTAGGTGGAAGTAGTTTTCTAATGTATTGTTAATATTAGTGTTTGGTCACTAGCCGGGGGAAAGCAGTCGGTGTTTTATTTGCATGTAATAATGTTTGCTGTAGGCTAGCTATTTTAACCTGTAGTCGTGCCGCATTCCTAAACAAATCTGTAGTCGGTGGCGCATTCCTTAACAAACCGGCTGCTGGCGTCGATGATTGATGACTTTTGGCAGCGTCGGTGACCTAGTTACGGGTCGCTGTAGGCAGAACGTTTCGGTGGCCGTCGGGTACAAAGTACGATTGTATGTACGAGGCGGAACGCTAGTCTAAAAATAATATCGACTGACGCTAGCCGGGGAAAGCAGCCGTTTTATTATTCGTGCTGTGGACTAACTAGGAGTAGTCTGTTTCTACTAAGTGTGCTGAGTTATTAAGCTGAAGTCGGCTTTATAGCGGTTTATTATTGTTCATGCTCTAGGCTAAAAAAAATAGGCGTTTTGTAGTCGGATTATAGTGCGCCTATTGTAAACCAGATATTACGGCGAGGACTACATTGTGAACAAAAGAAAGGAGAAGGTAAGTTATATATTTTATTCGTTGAAGCTCGTCGTACCGCTCGAGTTCTTTAGTAGTCCCTGCAAGAGATTATGGGATTTGGGTTGAAACATGTTATAATGTAAAGTCAGTACTATGTAATTTGGCGTAGAAGAGAAGTTTAGACATTGTAAAAACATTATCGGTTAGTAACACAACTTTAGTTATATCAAAAACCTACGTCATATGATCGACGTGTTTGATGAGAGGAAGGAATCTCCCTCCTATGGGCGGGTTGTCACTAGCGTCGACGTGAGGAAATGTAGCCGGGTAGTCGGTGTCGACGAGGGCCTCCTCACGACGACGACGTGGATACACTGTATAACAATCGTCATCGACTGGCATATCCTGAAGACGACGACGCCGAGGGAACGTTACGTAGCCCCTAGGCGGACCATCGAAGCCGCCCGGGTACGGCGGATGAACGAGCCCGGGGTACGGCCCGAAACCGTCCCACAGCCGGGCCCGTGGCGATAGCGTCGGCGTGGGTGGCGGCATTGTTCGGCCAGCGGTTATCGGCGGCGGCTGTCGCAGGAGAGCGCCGCAACCCCGGCCAAGCGTGCGCGGCGGTAACGAGAGGTCCGTTGTCTGTATGCCGCGGCCTTAACGAGCGATGGCGGGCGGCGGCGTCGCATCGAGGGCACCCCAGTCCATTGGCACGGCAGCGGGGGGTTGTTTTCCAAAGCTTTGCCAGTTGAGGGAAGATTTTGCGAGCTTAAATAGTAGACTCTGTAAACATAGACAATTTCGGGTAATAAATAAGTATCGTCCTAGTTAGTAGTGAGTGAATGTTAAAAGAAAAATTATTGTGTGTGTTGAAAGTAGGTAGGTGTATCGTACCGACCGAGTTCTTTCCGCGCTCTCGATAAATGGAGCTTGAGCTCCTCGTAAGTCGCGTCTGAATTCATCGTGGACGTTTAACGAAATGCTGTTTGTTGTTTACGACGCGCGCTGTAGGCGTATAAAGGCCTGCCATTGAGCAAGTAGGCCGTCATGTAGGCCTTTACTGAACGGGTTGAGCAATATTAAAAAGCCCCTAATAAAAGCTTAAATGTATAAAATAAACGTTGTATATTACGAAGTAGTGACTAGAGAATCTTATGGTTAACTTATATTTGAAAATAACACTATATAAAAGTGAACGCTATTTGTATTTTCAATAACCTTTCCAGACTCGCTAACTTTGTGGTGTCCGTGTTTGCGTGCACGTGGCCGCTTCACTACGCTCTTATAAATTTCTTCTGTATTCGCTTGTTTGTGGTGTGTTAACGTCGTTTACTCTTCGCCTTTACAGACCACTGTCATCACCGCTGTCATGACTGCTCAAGGCGAGAAAGGCGTATTGGGCACCCTAAAGAAGGTTGCTACCGTGACTAGAGGATCGATGGCTGCTGCTACGTTGAAGAAGTTAGCCGCCACCACTGTCGCTGCCGCGCCTAAGTAGCTCGCCGTGGATGCTACTGTCGTTGTGCCCGCTGCTGGCTCTGTTCCAGCCGCCATGCCTACCGCTAACGCCGAACAGGGGATCTCTGTCGCCGCGGCCTACGCGGAAACGTTCGCGTCGCTCTACGACCCAATTTCGGCGAGTCTGAAAGAACTCGTAGAGGCGGAAGATGGGATGTATAAGGTGTCTACTCATATTCGGATCGAAGCTATTGCGTGGCGGACGAAATGCACGTACGCGGGGTGTACGCAGTGTCGGCGTAAGGTTCAGCGATCCAGGGGCGGCTCCATGATGAGTTTATCCCACGGCGTCCAAGCTCAACTGAAACACTATTTTTCGGTTCGTGCTATGGTAAAGGAAGTCGACACGAAGTCCGATCACAAAATCTGGCTTACCCTTTTCGAGAACGCCATGTCGGAACTCGTCTCCTACGACGCCGACTATTTCGCCCCTAGGACGCCGGAAAAACTGCGCGACACTATACAGGCCCTCGTCGGAACGCTCCTAGAAGTCTCCCTACAAAAGACCATATGGGGCGATATGGGGCGATATGGAATCTGATTAATATCCCGAAACACGAGTAAGTCGCGCCGCCGCCGCTATTCAATGACTAACGCTTCGCTTGTTGTGCTGTAGGACGCCGGGTCGCACGTCACATTCATCGATGCCATCGACCGGGACCGTGTACTGGACGAGATAATCACCGACGCCTTGAGGTCGACGCTCGAGGGTGGGGCAGCGACGACGACGGTCGAGCCTAAGCGTTTCCTCTGAAAGGCCGACGAGCTTCCAAAGCATAGGCCGTGGGAGATGACATGCATGATCGCGAATAAGGAGGAGGCCATGAACTACGATTTTGTGAACGGTCCCAGAGCGTTAATCCGTCGTTGTTTGGCGGAAGAGGGACCCGGTGAGAAACGCGTGATAGTTGATATGCTCGCCGATGCTCCGTGGTCGTCACTGGAGCAGGCCGGGCCCGCCGACTATAAGCCGCCGTACGCGACCCTACAGCCCGTATCCACGTACTGCTCCGACGGATATCGTGTCCGTTTCGTCGAGTGATCTACATCGCTGTTTTCGATCAGCCTCCCAGCGCGCACCAGCGTCGAGGCGTCCGGCTCCAAGCGGCCCCCGATAACGACATCAGACGGGCTGGAACGGAGCCTGATGAGGGCGTTTGCCGAGTCGATCGGTGAATCGGTACTGGCTCGTGCGCCGCGCCTTTGAGTTGCGTGTACACCTGAGGGAGCGTGCCCCTTCGGGCATTTATTTGGGTGTCGTGAGAAGCCAGCTGGAATGTGCAAACGTAATTTTCAGGCGGTCCTGGATGACTTGATGGGTCGACCTCTTGTACTGAGCGCGGTGCTTTTAATTCTCGTGCTTCACGAACAGTGCTGGACGCCGGATCGCCACTTGGAAGCAGGCCTCATAAAAAAGGTAGCTGATTGGTTGATGACCGACTGGATCAGCTGCAGTAACAACGCAGCTCTGGAAGTATCAGTCGAGGCCTGCCTGTCGAGTAGGGCCGATTTCAAATGACGCTAATAGTTACACAACTTTGCAAGACGGATGTGCCACCTCTCGTAGTAAGAACATATTACCGAACATTATTCTCAGAGCTTGCCTCTGCTGCTGTGGTAACGCGGGTGAAAGAAAACCACCACGCCACTGTTTATCTTTATATTTTGCTCTGTAGGCGTGCTAAAACCTTAAGAACTTTAATCACACAGATCGATGTAGCTTTATTATAGTAGTTTTCGAAAGCACCCACCGTTGTATCATGCTTTTCTATGCTTAATAAGACGTTGAAACCGTATGAACAGTCTTTTCTACTTGTCTACTATTACGAACAAACACCCCTTCCTTCCCTATATGTCGATAGCAGTGACACGTACATTTAATAAAACGTATACGTCCCAGCGAAACAAACAAACAAACAAACAAAACCTAAGCGTACCAAGATTCTCCTCGCAACCCCCCTACTGAAGTAGCGTCTGGTGCACGGACTCGTCATCGACCGCGGGTACCAGATCGTCGAATACGTCCCGGTACCGTGCTTTCGTCGCTTCGGTGAATCGGTCTCCGCCGCGCGACGCGAGGGCGATACCGACCCCGACAAGGCCATCCTTGCCGATACGTTTAAACTTATTGGGAATAGTTGCTATGGGAAAACGATTATGCGGGTCGATCTCCACAGGGATATCAAGTACTGTACGTATACCGGGTCCTCGACGCTGATCAACGTTCGACGCTTCCGACAGCTCAACGTCTTCCCATCCAAATCGGCTACCTCGTGTACCAGAACGCCAATCTACGCATGCTCCAGTTCTACTACGACTTCATCGCTACCTACGTACCACGCCCTCTGTTCCAGTACTGCGCGATGGATACCGATTAGGCGTATTTGGCCCTCGTGGGCCGGTGCGTCGACGATCTCGTGGAGGCGGCCAGGCGCGAGTGGTACTTTCGGCACCGGGGCGAGTGGTTCCTGTCGGAGTGCTGCGACGATCACGCGGAGGCGTACGTACAGTGCCGACTCGTCGGACGACCGTGGGATACCGCCGATAAGCGATGCTGCGCGAACCGTCGTACGTACGATAAGAGAACGCCGGGACTCTTCAAAGAGGAGTGGTCCGGTCGCGGTATCGTCGCGCTCTGCAGCAAGACCTACTACTGTTTCGGCGCGGCGGGCGATACGAACAGCACGAAGGGGCAAGCTCCAGAACGACATCGACAAGGACACCTTCCTCTCCGTGCTGCGAGGCCGACGGAGTGGTAGCGGGTGGAACTGCGGCTTCCAAGTGAAGGAATCTTCCGTGCTGACGTACATTCAGGAGCGCGCGGCGTCGAGCTAATTCTACAAACGACGCGTGCATGACGACGGAGTCACCACGGCACCCATACTCGTATAAACACTACCATAACCTACCCTACCCTACCTAAGGGGACGGCCCCCTCCCTTGGGGTAGGGGCATGTATGTATGTATTTTCGGTGGCTGTTGCGCCTGCGTTTTCAGCAGCCCGTCGAGAAGGTCGGCTCCAGCTTCCTTCGCTCGTCGTTTTACCGACTGTTTCAGATTCCCTCCGGCGACGACGTCCCAGGCCCCGCGCTACGCGCACACCCGTATTGAGAGCTCGCTTTCCCAGCGCCTAGGCTCCCATCTTAATAAGCGGCATGGCGCTTCGAAACAGAAAAAAGAACGAGATTGCCCAAGCTGTGACCCCGCTGTACTCTACCACCGATGAAGACCGAGTGTAGTAGTCCTCGTACACGTTGCTGCCGTCCCACGCCATCAAAACAGTTTCGATTTGCAGCGCCTGATGTGAAGCGTCGCCACGATTTTCCCCTGTTCGAATGGTATCGGTCGACAGAGGTCGTCTCTTATATCTATCTCGACCGCCTCGAACAGTTTCCGCAGTAGGGGTACGTATTGGACGCGGATGAAGGTATTCGATACTGTGGTCCCGTTCGAGCCGTAGACGGGGATGGTTTGGAGGAGCGGGGCGACAGTGCCGCCGACGATGCGCGGTTCCACGATGTCCGTGTATACATACATGGTGTCGAGTCCCCGATGCATATCCACCGTGTATTTCTCGAAGGTGTACGCACCGGGGTCTTTGGGGTAGAAGACGGTGCTCGGATTGAGCTGTATTTTCCCCGGCGGGTGGGGACTTCTGATGACGGTCGAGTGGAACCCTAGTACGCTTGTCAGGGCGACCTCGAGGGGTATGTTAAATTCGATACCAGCCGACATACGCAGCGTCATCCGGTTAGACATCTGGCTGTAGTCCAGGCGTGCCTTGACTTTTTCAGTGCTCAGCATCGTCATTTCTGCGTTGATTGTGTGCATCAAATCGTTAGCGCTGTTGTAAAAGCCGTGAGGGATGGTACCACTGCGACGAATTTCAATACCGTCTTCGGTGCAGTAAACACGCGGCACCCCCGTCTTGCAAGCCAAATAGAGGCGCGCGTCCCCTTCTCTCACATAGTACCAGGTGTGCGGATTCTGTAGCCCCACCATCCCGCATTCCCTCTGGCCCGATAGGTCGACGCGTAGTGAGTCAGCGTGTTTTCGGGGTGCGTTTTCATAGAGGCATTGCCCGGAAACGTCAGATAAAAATCAGACGTTGCCATCGCGTTTCTTAGACGGACTCGGCAATAGGTAACCGAGACAGATACTCAGCAGTGCCGTCCACAGGTTGGAGTCGCCCTGGCCACGCTTTAGATTGTATATACTGACCACGATGACCGTGTACAGGACGATGATCTGACACAGGAAGATGATCTCTGCTTTGGGGCATTCGTTACCGCAGAGACGCCTTGGGACGTGTCCGTCGATGGGGGCATCGGTAGCGTCGACTGTTGTTACAACGTGGTCGTCGGCAGCGACGACGTCGTCGTCGATTGTTGTCACCTCGTCTGTCATCGTAGCACGATTGCGGCCTGGTAATACAGCACCCTCCCTTTATCATATACTCTAAGAATTGTAAGCTGAATGACGCGTTTCACCGCCCCGATTCGTGCAGACGCCCGCACCTCGAATGTCGCGTCCAACGCATAACTACCGAGGCGGACGCGGTGCGCCTACCCCTTTTAGGCCACAAGCGCCTTGGCGTCGATCCAGCTGTTGAAGTAAGCCGGATAGCCGCACCATGTCACGAGCACCTCCGCACCGCCACCCTTACGCCGCCGCCGCCGTTGTAGAACCGCCTCCACGCGATACAGTTTATCCTTCGAGACGGTTACTTTTTGTAGCTCCGGTTCGTAGAAGGTGCCGTCTAGTACCGTTCCTGCGTCTTCCATCAATCGGTAAACGGGAGGGGCGGACGGTTGCGTTTCTACGACGGTGAAGAGCTCTTCGCTCCTGTTAGCCATGTACCCATTCTTGAACCGTCCCTTCGCCTTGCTGATGCTTACGCGATCTCCCTCTCGCAGTTTCGGCTTGCCTCGACCCCCGCCACCACCGTACAGCCGCTGCCACACTGTCTCCTGGTTCGAGGCGTTGACACTCGCCGGCGTCCTACCGATGCTTCGATGGTAGGCGTTGTTGTACGACCGCACGAAGTCCGGCAACGCCTCTACGTATCTCAACGTCTGATGCTTCGTGAAGTACCTCCACATGCGGGTCTTTACCGTCCGATTGAATCGCTCCACTACACTCGCTTTGGTCTCCTCGTTATGCGTCACAAAGTGGTGGACGCCGTGCTCCTACAAGAGTTTCTGAAAGGGGCTGTTCAGAAACTCCGTGCCCTTGTCGGTCTGTAGAGCATTCGGCGGCGGTTGCTGCTGCTGCTGCAGCAAGCCCACGAAGGCCGTAACGAGCGCCGGACCGGCTTTACTCTTCAACGGGACGCACCACGCCCGCTTACAAAATTCGTCGATGACCGTCAATAGGAACGTCGTCCCGTCGTTGTGCTTTTTCAGGTTAGCTACTTCAACGAGATCGGCTTACTAGTGCTGGTTTCGACCGCCCACGATAACGCAGCGCCGTTTGACCGGCTTGTGAAGGGCATAGGCGTCCTGTTCCGACAACCACTGCTTGACGGCCTGTTTGGGTACTAGCGTCGCCCTGTTCAACGCGTCGACGCCGCCGTAACTGCCCACCTGTTTCAACTCGAAGTAGGCGCGCTTCAGTAGGTCCCGTTGAGGGCGGCTAGACTTTCGTTGAAGGTGAAGCTTTCGTTGCGTACCACGGCGACGCCTCCGGGACACCATGGTGATTCTGATCGTTTTACGAAAACATAATAATACACATATATATAGAGAAAGAGAATGCTGCTGCTGCGACTACGGCGAGGCCGACGTCTACCGTTCTTTGGCGGTTCATACTTGCTTCTGAACCTCTCGGGCGTTTCAACCTCTTTAATACGCCTCCCACGGGCGCTCTAGAGACTTAGCGCGACGCTTGACCGGGTGTTTCTGGTGTTGCTGCATGTACGCTCGATGCCGAGGGTTGCCGACGAGCTCCATAGGGACGTTCAGACGCTTCATATGACCCCCGAATGCTTCCCACCCGACCGGCGGAAGCGCCTTCTTCCTTTTTCGCATGAGGTCGTTCACGAGATCCACCACGTTACTTCCCGCGATAGGTGTACCGTTGTATATGAACTCGCCGCGGTCGTTCCATCGACACAACGGGTCGGTTTTCGGTTTCTCAACCAGGAAGCGGGCTTTTCCTTTCAGACTTTTCGGCATGCTTTCCACGATCTCGCGTTTTATACCGCTCACACCCGTCGACGGTGGCGGCGGCGGCGACGGCTGGGCATCGTCGGTCGTCGTCGTCTCCCCTTCATCATGTACACGCGTACCGGTTGCTGCGTCCGAGACGCCTCCATGGTGTTGTAACGACTCAGCAATTGATTGTACGACGCAACCTTTTCTCGCTCGGACAAATTCGTGCGCTCGAGAAAGGTCTTCATGTCGCCGTTCAGGCTACTCATCACACGCGACGCGGTCGTGGTCGGCTGGGAGAGTAACGGGAGGAGACTCTCCACCAACCGAGGGTCTACCAACGCCATCTTCTTCGCGTGTTCCATCAACCGATGACCTGTCTGAGGAGCGGCAGAAGGACGGAGCTCGCTAACGGGGCTAGCAGGGCTGTCAGAAACCCGCCTACGCCCGTTTGCAGGACTGTTTAACGGGGACTTTTTTCGACGACAGCTTACGCAGATGCTTCTTGTATTTTGTCAGTACTTTTTTCTGCTTCGTTGATAATTTCACGTTCCCTTTCAGAATGTTGTACGCGCAGTCGCACAGACTACAGATGAGGTCGGCGTGTCCGTTGGCGATTATGGCTTTTCTCAGCTTTATATTCTTGTATCTATTCAACATCTGCAGGCACAGGATGTGCTTCTTGATGCACTCTGTCATCCTGATGCCGTCGACAGGTGACGTCCGCTGCGACGCGTCCCCCGTTTTATACTCTCGGCACATAGACGTTCTGAACGCGATCGTTGGGAAAAATAGCCGTACGCAGGCGCAAATTTTCCGATGTTTCCTGTTTCAGGTCCTATGACGTGGCGTCTTTGAAGGCTTCCATCATGTACTTGATTCTACCCGGATTCATCTGTTTCGCCAGGTTACCCACTTGGCCCGCATATCTGGGGCTCTTAAACAGCACCATGTATTGCGCATTTAGGCTGATAGTGCGGTTTTCTTTTCCTTTCGGAAAGAGATTCTGCAGAAGCTGTACGACGGACGTGTTGCAGTGGTGACTTTTTTTAGTGAACAAGGTCGTAACCCGATTGTCCGTTTCCTCCATAAGGTCATCGAGTACGATGAGCGTCCTCGTTTTCGCGTTTAATATCTTCGGATCGGGTAAACCGTCTATGGACTCTACATCGGTCATCATAGAGGCGTAGGCGGTTTGCCACTGGCCGTAACACCACTGGATTTTCTCCGGAGGCGGTTCGACCATAGACGAAGCGAAGTGCAAAAGACGAGTGACGAAAGTGGTCTTGCTGCACCCCGTAGGGCCGGCTATTATAAACGTAAAAGGATGCTTCAACGACGTGTCTATATCGACGACTGGTGCACGTGAGACGGGTGAGGCCCTTTTTATTCGTTTCTTCTATATTCGGAACGCACCTCCATCAACAACTTCCCGAGCATGTTTTGACCCTCTCTGCCTCCGAAGTCGCTACCCCAAAAGGCCTCTTTCGACGGCACCCACTCCACCAATTTGACGTCTCCGGTAGCCAACAGGACGTCTCTCAACTTTTTCGACGCTCCGAACTTCATACACTTGACCTTAACGGCGTCCCATTTGTCCCCCGTTCTCGTTTTCTTGATGATGTAGCTTCTTCGCTTCGCTATATAAGCCGACCACGCCTCTTTGATATACTTCGCGCATTCTTCGTCTTCATTAGACGTCGCATTTCTAAACAGGTAGGCGTGCTCGATCGACCTGAACACCCGGCCGTACGCCTCGACTCGACACGGGAAGAAATTCGACAGGACGGAGGTCGATCCACTGAAACGTATAGCCATCTCCACTTTACGTTCTTTATGCCACTGTTTGACCAACTTGTGTAGACGTTTCTACATCGACGTTCTCGCAGCCTTAAGCGGCGACGATGCTATCTGCGCTGTATATATCACCATCCACTGGACTATAGTGTCTGAATACTTCCCTGAACGTACTCTTTCTTTCACTAGAGGCGCTACTGTATTATTATAGCTTTATAAAATAACCACAAGAGGTCAGCACTATACCCTAGCTACGCTATATACCACCATCCACTGAACTAAAGTGTCTGAATACTTCCCTGGCCGTACTCTTTCTTTCACTAGAGGCGTTATTGTCTACGTTATTATACCATTACACATATCCACAAGAGGTCACCACTATACTTACATGTCAGGTCATTAATCATATTTTTACTAGTAGGAATCCCCAGGAATGACTGATCCTAAACCCTTTGATGTCCTTTGATCTTTTATTCCGGATGGATACTGTACACAACACGTTTACTACTAATGAATACATGCCAAAAAACGATTGGTGTCTTTATCGACTTAAAAAAGCGTTTGACACTGTTGACTACAACACATTGTTCAGTAAATTGCAATGCTACGGAATAAAGGGTATGGCAACGGACTGAATAAAAGCTACATAATCAAGCGTAGACGTGGAAACAGGGACGGTTTGTTAAAATGGCAAGGACAGATAACCTTACAGAGTGCGGAAATTGGAGAGGAGTTACACTAACATCTGTCCCCAGTAAAGTGATCGGCAGGATGATAAGACAGAATAAGGGAGGGGTTGACAACAAGTTGAGAGATGAACAAGCAGGCTTCAGAAGAGGAAGAAGCACAGTTGAGCAGATATTTATCCCTCGAAACATAATAGAACAGGTAGTGGAATGGCAAGCAATGCCATATGTAACTTTTTGTAGACTTCGAAAAGGCATTTGATTCCATGCACCAAGAGAGCCTTTGCGAAATCATGGCGAGCTATGAAATCCCAAACAAGATAATCAGAATAGTCTAGATTTTGTACGAAGACAGTGAAGGTGCACAATTAAATAAAGGTGAACAATCTGAGTGGTTCAAGGTAAAAACTGGAGTTAAGCAAGGAGACGAAATGTTCGGATTTCGTTTCTTGATGGTAATCGACTGGATAATGAGAAAACAACTGAATAAAACAACACAGGGATAAGATGGAGATTCATGTAAGAACTTGAAGACGTGGACTTTGCAGATGACATTGCGCTTATGATATCAAGTTATAGACACATGCAAGCAAAGGCAACAAAGATTAATGCATTTGCATAAAAAACAGCGTAAAAATCAATAAAACGACAACTGCAACGACAGAATACAGATTGATGATCAACAACTGAATGAAGCAAGGAGGAGAGGGTGACGATATTATCAACATAATACGAAAAGCAAGGACATCATTCATGAAACTTAAGCAGCTGTGGAGCTCAAATGTGTACAGACTAAAAACTACACTGAGATTATACAATACTCTGGGCAAATCAGTGTTACTCTATGGATGTGAAACATGGAAAGTAAACAAAAGCGACAACAACAAATTTGGCATTTTCCAATTCAACTGTGTCCGAAGGATTAAAAAAATTAGATGGTCAGTAGTAATTTCAAACAAAGACATTGAGAGCATAACAACAGAAGAGAGGGTCAGCAAAGATGAACAGAGAAGAACGAGGAATTGGGTCGGGCATGTGCTGAGAAAGAAGAACCACAACCACTGCCTGACAGCACTGAATAGGCGCCGGAGGGAACGAGAAAAGTTGGTTGGCCAAAAACAACGTGGAGACCCACAGTGGAAAAAGAACGAGAACAAATGGGCTGGGCAACTTGGAGCAAAGTTAGACACATAGCCGTTGACAGGGCGAGATGGCAGAGTCGCACAACAGCCTTATGGGCCACAAGGACCGAATAGGATAGGTAAGTTAAGGCAACCAACCATAGACAATATATACGCTATAACAACAGTAACTCTGAAGAAAAGGAAATCAATAGTGGAGTCCCGTAAGGTTCAATCCTAGGCCCATTATAATTTATTCTGTACATAAATGACATTTGTTAAGTCTCAAAACTGCTTCATATTATTCTGTTTGCTGATGATACTAAATGGTTTTATTCTGCTAGTAACACTGATGATGTAAGCACTGTTGTTAACAACAAACTACAAAACAACTAGACCTGTGGTTCCAAGCGAACAAAATATTACACAATGTGAGCAAAACACATTTTATAAAGTTTAACAATAAAAAACAATCTAGAACAGATGAGAATATAGTATTGAGTGGAACAAACATTGTGCAGGTATCATATACAACATTCACTGCAGTAACCATTGAAGTAAACGTAACATGGCGAGAACACATACACATTTTTGAATCAAAAGTATCACAAAGCATAGCATTTTCTAAAAAAACTACATGTTCTTGATTGTCAAGCGTTACACTCATTACATAACTCACTTGTTGAACCACATATGTCATACTGCTGTGAGATCTGGGGAAATACTTATCAATCTAGACTCATAAAACTATCTCTGTTACAAAAAATGCCACATGGATTATTTATAACCTTAATTACCGTGATCATACACCGGTATTTTTCTATCTCTTAAGTACGCTTACATTTCATGAATTAGTTAAATACAAGATTATGATTATACTTTATAAAACAAACAACACTTTTAAAATGGTCGTGTATTCAAGCATTATTTGAACCAACCGCAGCTATACACATGCATGATACTAGACAAAGCAAGCTGCTCTATATTCTAGAAAGACAAACACCACCCTCCGACTGCTGTCACTTACCGTCAAGGGTATAAAAACGTGGAACAATTTAGCAAATAAAATAGTTCAGCTTACAAGTTTAACACAATTAAAAAAGCATTCAAGTAGTCATTGCTTTCTACATATTTGTGAATTGTTAATCCAAGATGATATTTAGTTAAACCCATGTATTAGTAACACAGACACTATGGTAACAAGTTTATACATGAGTTGTGAATATTATTTTGTAATTTATTGATAATTCATATTGTATTTATTCAGTTTTTATATTTGAGAAGGGCATAGCAACATAAAAGTATACGACTTCAGGTATGTCTTTTCAGCAGCAGCAGCAGCAACAGCAACAGCAGCAGCAGCAGCAACAGCAGCAGCAGCAGCAGCAACAGCAGCAGCAGCAACAGCAGCAGCAGCAGCACACCATACTGTGCATGTACTATGTTGTTGTTGTTATTGAATAAACATTCATTCATTCATTTAATCATTAATTCATTAATTCATTAATTCATTCATTCATTCATTCATTCATTCGTGTTTCCTGTAATTCAACAAATTATATTTGAACAATTGACATTGGTTGTTGTATTACTTTGTAATACAGCAAATAATTATATATTATGATAAGTTTTATCCTGCTAACGAATCATTTTGGGATAGTCTAGCTGGTTTGCGTTTCCCAGACTAATCACGCATCCACCATGTGTAATACTTGATGGATAACAAAAGAAAGACGACTACTTTGGCCTTCCCCTAATTATGAGCAGACTTTGGAGACGAATCGTGTAACTGGTATTACTGCGGGAGACGGCACAAACCAATAAATCAGTTTGAAAGTGTGAATTGCGTACTTTTTGCTGAATACCTAAAAGGCGTGGCGTAAGACTTTGTAGTGGAGATCATTTGTAAAGTAAGTTTTATTGTCAAGTTACTTTGTTTGCACAATATACGTGCGTCATACATGTAACACGAGAGCGTGTGTCGTTCAGCATAAATCCTTGTACATATCAGTGTAAATGGGTAGTTATTTTGGCGTCGTGTATAGCTAGAGGGTCGAGTCCAAGGAGATAAAAGGTGGGTTTTACGGAACACCAGTGAGACATTTTATTTATGGAGATATGAAGCATAGCTGATTTATGCCATATGGTTCAGTATGCACTATATATGTATGCATTAGAGGAAACAGAAACTTACTCATTTATGAGAAAAACCAAAAAACGGATTCTATTCGATGTCGAAATCGGCGAACTGCTGCACTGCGGGTCGCTTCCTTTTTTCGATGAAAATTCCAAGGGAGTGATTTGATTCGCGCCTGTCTATCTCTAATGGATATTTTCTACTTGTTTAGATTTATTTCATAAATAAACAATTCTGGGTAAAAGATAAAACATGTAAGTTCATATATATAGAGCAGTACCCAGTCCTCGGGTATATGGAAAGTTGTTTCCTAGCACTTATAGTATATTCAATAGCCACTCAATGCATTCCAATTTCTATTTTTTTATGTTGCCGTATGCTCGGAGCTACGCTGCGTCGCTTATTAAATTACTGTGTGCAGAGGTGTTTGGCAATTCGGAACACAAACCTCAGGCCGCTGGATGGTAATGGCGCCCTCCAATGCTGATAATGATCAATATTTAAAAAAAATTATGATGATGATGGTGATTTTGATGATGATAAAAATTATGACTATTATGACGATGACGATTATAAAGTGGTATGTGATGCGGAAGATGATGCTGATGACCATAAAAACGAGGATGATTATGTCGATGCGGAAGATGAAGATAATGATCGACATGATGACGACGATGCTAACAATTTAGTTGTACTAATATAATAACGGCAATGATGATAATGATGAATATTGACGAAGACGGAGATGATGATGATGATGATGACGCTAAATAATATGATTATGATGAATAGTATAATGAAGATGAAGACAAAAATATAATCAACCAGCATTCTTAATGGTTTATCCTATAAAATATGGCAACAACACTACTCAATGTGTCATCAAAACTGTCGGACCGATTTCGGCGGTTGAGGAAACGGGAGAATCAGCAAGTCTTACGAGGCGTTTGGATGTTAGTGCGATGCGATGGAGCGAAGGCTGGAAATGATGCAAAGATTACCACCACCGCGTCGCCGTCGATGTATCGCACTGTCGTTTTGGAACGACGCTATGCTAACGAATCATCTCGCTGTAGATGTTGTTGCGAGAATTTGCATTGTCTATGTACTGGACTGGTGCATATTTTGTTTCGAGAAATTACAGTGTCTATATTGTATATATACTTGATATGACATATTATTATCAGTACATTGATGGAATACTCATGTAAGTGCACATGCAATCGAATACTCCATTATATCTGGCCGGTTGATGATAGCCTGCACCGTTGCTATGATCATACGCCGTCATGTGTATCGGATCTGTAACTGCTATTCCATAACTAACCAACTGTCTGCGTCACTGTTGGTGTCCGTTACCAGTTCGACTTTACGAGTAAGACTCAGACGAACATGAGCTAACTGTCCACGTTTTCATAGCTGTCATTGATTTTATGTGGTTGTCGTAATCCGTTGCTCCGTTTTGTTCAAGCTCTTCGGCCGACACAACCAAGTTGCGACTAGTTGTCGTTGTTTCCACCGTTGGCTACACGATACTATGTACGTTCTTGTGTGTGTTGGTCATTATGACTGTTCTCCTTGATATATTCGTACTTGTTTCACAGCTGACACGTTTTACATTGATACTATACTTCTGTTTGATACCTTTCTCATTTTGATAGTATTTAAGTACATATGTTAAATTCTAAGTGACGAAGATTTTATTGGTGAATTTTCGGGTACGGGAATATTAGCATTGTACAAAAAACGTAATTATAAAATTCCCCTTATCTGCCAACATAATAAAATGTATGTATTCTATATTGCTTAAGTTAATATTGCTTACATTAATGTCACCGTTGTGCTTGCAGTTACACCAATTTAGCCTACATCCAAAAGTTGTCTAGACAGATCGACATGATGTCGATTAACGGGGTAGCTGTTTTCGTTTTTTAATGAACGTTTCCTCTCCAAACATACGTTGGTGTATTGGTATTGGTAAGTGTTGATTCACAGCGGCTAGCACTTCATCTAACCGGTTTGATCTAAGAGGTTGTTAAACTATTACTTAACTTCCCAGGGATAACGGCTTTACCGGATCCATCACTCGCATACTCTCTTTGAGTGGTGTTGACGTTATACAAGTCGTCTTGCTATGAAACTCACTGAGTGACCTCACGCGTGTAACACCCTGACGCTTCTCGTCAATACGTCCATCCCACATTCGTTATTTTATAGTTATGATTTTCTCCCATATTATTATTATTAGTAGTAGTAGTAATAGTAATTGTAGTAGTACCAGTAGTTGTAGTAGTAGTTCTACAACTACTACTAGTTCTACAACTACTACTACTACCACCACTACTACTACAACTACCATTACTAATATACTACTACTACTAGTAGTAGTAGTAGTAGTTGTAGTAGTAGGTCTACTACTACAACTGCAGTAGTAACAGTAGTTGTATATTAGTAGTGTTTGTTGTAGTAGTAGTGGTGTTAGTACTAGTAGTAGTTCTACTACTACTACTGCTGCTACTACTAATACTACCACCACCACTACTACTACAACTACCACTACTAATATGCTACTACTACGCCTACTACTACTACTAGTACTACTACTACTACTACTACTATTACTACTACTACTACTACTATTACTATTACTACTACTACTAATAATAATAATATGGGAGAAAGTCATAACTACAAAATAACCCCTGGACAAATATGGGATGGAGTAGTAGTAGTAGTAGTAGTAATAGTTGTAATAGTAGTAGTAATAGTAGTAGTTGTATTAGTAGTAGTAGTAGTAGTAGTAGTAGTAGTAGTAGTAGTAGTAGTAGTAGTAGTAGTAAAGTAGGATTATATATAGTAGGAGAAGGAGAAGGAGGAGGAGTAGGAAGAGTAGTAGTTATTCTGCTGCGGGTGCAAGGGAAATGGAAGGTTTATCTCCAAGCACATTTCCAACAATTGCGACGCAGAATAATTGGCAGTAATAGAATGAGGAACTAGTACGTTGCATTTGGATAATATAAATGTCGACGTTATATACGAACTTATTGCATAAATTGTTATGAAAAGGAAGAGCGCTACTGTAAATACTGACATTAAATTTTATGTGTAATTGTGGTGTCTAAGCTGGTATTGTTTTGGCGGCGTTTGAGATGTTGCTTGTCATTATTTTCTGTGTATGCATCGTATCAAACGTATTGTTTTTGATATTTCCTATATTATGTTGCTACTCGATATTTCCTATATTATTCTGTGGTGGTGTCGTGCCTGCTAGATCACGGCTCAGAAGACATCCAAGTGCTACCAAATGGATTGGCCTTTGTTACATCAGTAAGTAGTGGTGATCGCTTGTATTACTTGTTATTGCTATTAATTGCGTTATACTTGATGACACCAATGATCATGAAGATAATGATAACAAAGATGATAACATCCACAACTACATAATCTATTTGGATATTATATACTATACTTGAAATATGCATAAGGCGAAGCGTGAAGACCTTGACATGTTGACCACGATATTGACCATTCAACGCGTTTGTGGCCCATATCGGGTAGATTTAACAAGATTTAACAAGATTGCCATCCAGAGAATTAACTCTAGATGGCAGGTGGACAAGGAAGCCCTTTGGCTTATCGAGAGTCCAACCCTTTTATTTACACATATCCAGCCCTTCTGAGGTATGTGTCGATTTTATTTTTAAACATATTCACACTACTAGCACCCACACAATCATCAGATAATCTGTTCCATTCATTCACAGTCCTTTGTGAAAATGAAAACTTTCTTACGTCTAATCTACACTGTTCCTTTACTAATGTAACTTCATGTCCTCTAGTCTTTCTATCTTTCTTAACTGAAAAAAATATATCTATCAATATTTTCATAACCATTCAATATGTTAAACACTTCTATCTGATCTCCTCTCAATCTCCTGGTCTCTAGTGTTGTTAAACCACATTCTTTTAGGCGTTTTTCATAACTAAGATCCCTCAGTTTTGGTATCATTTTAGTCGCTCTCCTCTGTACTCTTTCTAGCATATCTATGTCCTTCTTGCGGTATGGCCTCCACGTAACGTAACGTGACATCATCGATGTGTAGGTGTTATATGGGTATTTAAGCTATCTCATCGTGACACGCGCACGCGCACGCGCACGCGCACGCGCACGCGCACGCGCACATTCATATGCACACACACACACAAACAAATACATATACACGTGCGCGCTTACGGAAACAAGCATACACGCACATCTGCATGCACGAGGAGTTTGCCGTACACCTTCACCGTGTGCCCATCATGCTGCATGGCGAGGGCAATAATAGGGTGTGTTATCTGGTGCGTGGAGGCTTGACGGTGACTGTGGTCGGCTGACAGACTGTAATGGTGGTCGGCTCACAGACGGTGACTGTGTTCGGTTGCCAGATGCCGCGAACGGTCGGCTACACGGTTCGCCTACGTCGCTGTCGCTGAAGGCCGCAAGAGTGTGATATTTGGGTGTTTTCAACATGATGTTAGCCATGGTGTAGTCGTGATACGAATAATGATCCGACTGGCAGTGCTCCGCGTTATTAAATTGGAAAAAAGGGCACATGAGCGTGCCGAAACGTCACGTGGGCGTGCCGACTAAGCACAGACCTGCGAGTTGAAATAAACGCACTGACTGTAGAGTAGATCAGGCTTACACAGCGAATACCATTTCAATCCAGTTTGCAACCAGGCGACCAACTGTGGTACGTGCAACTGTCGTATATGTAGCATTGACATATGTTGAAAGATACGGAGACCTTGATTTTGTTGATAAAGATGTCCCAAATAATGTTACGTGTACCATATCACGTATGCCGTTAATAAAAGTTATAGGTATGCAAAAAAATGCAAACACCTCTGTGGTAATATAATTTATTAACACAGAGGTGTTTGTCAAAGTAACATTCTTCTTTATTTATTATTGTTATGTTATATGTCCAGGAATGAGTTCAGGCATTTCAAGGAAACAGCTAATATATTTCCAGGAAAGAGTTCACGTGTGCTATTAATAACAGACATGGGTACGCACAAATTGACAAACGCCTCTTTGCTAACTGTGTGTTAAGCAGAAATTACACAATTTGACCTACTTTTCTAAGTCACTAACTGTTAGTCAGGATTTCACCTATTTTATAGTTTTAAATGTATAGGCTAGAGGCGCTATACCGAAAAAAAATGGTCGACAACCTACGCAACATAAGAAAACATGCAATTGTGCATGCGCAATGACCTATATAACGACGTCATTTTACTTATTTTTAAAGTAGAAAAAATAAGCAGCACGAATTTAAGCAGTACTGTTTCACCAACTATCCGCCGGAGGGCGCCACATGTGATTCATCACATATTCGCCAGGGGCATCACTTTTTATTTTAGCCTAGAACGTTGGCCTAGAACTTTGAAGTTGACCCTTGACTTTGTCCTAGGCGTCGTCCTGTCATCGTCATAAACGCGCCTACAAGCACGCGCGGACGCACGCATTTGTTCACACACATGCATGCACACATACAGAGAGAGAGAGAGAGAGAGAGAGAGAGAGAGAGAGAGAGAGAGAGAGAGAGAGAGAGAGAGAGTGAAACACACACGCACACGCACACGCACACGCACACGCACACACACACATAAACACATTGGTCCATTGACCTCCGATCTATTGACAATGTACAGTGGACATTGAATAGTCAGTTATTTCAGGTGGCTACACTATGGAGTTATGTTAATATCATGATCTGCTGCGTCCAATAAAAATTAGCATCCAGCAGAAATTAAATGATTATGGGAAATCATTTCAGTTCAAAATAATGCATTGATGGCAAATGCTGTCCTTGTTTTGTTGTTCCACGTGTAGGTGTTGCCTTGTTATGATGGGTCTCAACACATCTAAACAAATAATTCACACATACAATTGTGACTGCTTCAGTACCATCAGCTGCGGTTTTTAATTTTAGGCCACTGGCCTCAATACGTCATCATTCGCTCGAAGTAATATTTCAAAACTACCCTCGCGACATTTTAAACATCCAGTCAACTCAGCTATTGTGTTGATTTGCTTTCTAGCAGTCTTGTCTTACAGGTGTCTCCGCACGTTCTCTGTAGGCCAGGTAAGGTGCAAAATTTGCCAAGGAAGAAGACTTGCAGTGACACTCTTCAAAGCGCGTGACTCAACGTAATTTAGATCCTTTTAACGTGTTTGTTTTTCAAAAATACCTGTTATACAGTATATAGTCTTCTTCCTGATCATGATTACTCTTCACCATATGATAGTCTTCATCGTCGTCGTCGTCCTCATCATAATTTTCACCTTCGCCATCATCATTATTACGGTCTTTGTCTTCCACTTCATCATCGTCTTCATTGTCATCTTTATCAACGTCGTCACCATCTTCGTCAACATCAACATCTCCGTTGTTGTGTCTTCACCATCATCATCTTCTACATTAGAATAATCGTTCTACTGAAAAGTTGCATTGGTTAGCTGGTTTATCCTATGACAAATATTATAAATATGTCAATGCAGGATGGAGTAGTTCCACACAAATTCAAGTAAGCTCTTGTAAATCCTCTTATTAAAAAAACCAAGTATGTGCAAAAATAACCGTAAGAATTGACGTCTTATCTCTAATCGTAGTTTTATGTCGAAAGTATTATAAAAGGTTTTGTAAATCGACTACATGAACATATTTATTCACAGCACTTAACAGATGATCTACAATCTGCATAATAGCGATTTCATGCAACTTAGACTGCTCTTATTAAAATGCACAATGACATTGTGTGCAATATCGATAATAGCAAAATTACTACTCTTACCTTACTAGAAGTATCAGCTGCTTTTGATACACTAGTTCACGACAATCTTTTACATCGCCTTCATACACATTTTGGAATTTCTGGCACAGCTCTTCAGTGGTTTAGTTCATCTTTTTTCAGACCGACACCTATCTGGCTCACTGTCTTGTCCAGAACATCTTCCATTTGGTGGAACTTTCACCAACTAATGCACACACATCTCCATCAACTTTGAATGACTGTTTCACTGACATCTTGTTGTGGATGGAAGCAAGTAAATTTAAATTAAATCCAGGTAAAACTGATCTAATTATTATTGGTACAAAACAACAACGAAATAAGGTTGTTAACTACTTTCCAGTTAAATTGCTTGATAATGATATATCACCATCACATACTGTTCGTAATATAAGTGTTGTTTTTGACAGTGATTTAAGCTTTTCAGAGAACATTTCTCAAGTATATAAATCCTGCTTCTACCAGATCCGTGATTTCCGTCGAATTCGGCGTGATTTGTCTTTATCTACTGCTAAAACAATATCAGTAGCTCTAATTACCAGTCGCCTTGACTACTGCAACTCACTCCTACTAAACAATTTTGCCAAAAATTACTTAGCTAAACTCCAACATGTACGTAATTGTTCAGCACGTGTAGTACTAAAAGCACAACGTTTCTCACCATCACTACCCGCACTTAAACAGTAACAACGGCTTCTAATTGCATATCGAATACAATTCAAGTTAGTATCTATCGTGTCCTTTTTACATAACCCCCATTCTATGTTTTATCTCCTTCGTTTTTCCGATATCCCCTGGAATCTCAGATCATTTGTTTCACAACAACTTTATGTTCCGAAAACCAAGCTTAATATTGGCAAACGTAATTTTTCGGTTGCGGAATCCAAAATCTGGAATCAATTCCATAGAGCTTTAAAATCATTTAAGACCGTATACACAATTTAAAAAAATCGAAAGACTTATTTATTTGACATTGCATTCCCACCCTAACCTTTGGCGTCCCATGCTCTAATGACGACTCTTGCTTGTCCATGTTAACCATTTCATGATGACCTTCATATTTACCTTTTGAATTATTTGTATCATCGCGTCAGCTTCTAATACATTTTCACCATCGTCATCATAATCGTCATCTTCGTAGTCATTATCTTCGTCATCATCATAACATTCGTCTTCTTTTTCACCTACGTCATCATCATCATCTCCATCGTCATCTTCGTCTTAATCATCGTCTTCATTGTATCTTCCAATCCATCTTCTTCATCCATTTTTATCGACATTATTTGATGGTTGTTTATGGTCGTTACAAAGTGGACCTCCTGGTACTACAAAATGGGTCGCTATTACAAAAGTGGCCTTATTTTTAATACAAGTTGGGTCGTTAATACCATGTGGGTTGTAACATGCAGCAACGCCATTATTGACGAACCGACATGTGTCTAAATGGCTGTGTTCGATCGCGCTATTCTGATCAATACACATAAGAATGATTCACCAACAACTTGTCGACACATAAAACAAAACGCTGCCAATTGATCGTATGCCAATGTAATGTTTAGATGTGATCCACCTACACATGACAACAAGCAGTTTGAGTGCGAAAAAACGGAATCTATCTACTGATGATATTGGCTGCAATTTTGTGTGGTGGGCATGGATTTCAAGTATGGCGCATGTGACAAATAAGCATATTGGTGTGGGCGCTGCCAATGACCATGCGTCCGCGGTACTGGACAGCGACGGTTGACCCAGTGAATTGTTGTCCATCGTTGTAGTACACCTCCTCAACGTTTGACACCCTGGAGCCACCGTCACACATCGTCAGCCGAAACACCTACACCGACGACAGGGTGTTATTATAATCGGATTGTAAATAGTTTCAATATGTTATAGAAATAAGGGGGATACAGTGCGATAGAGAGTGCGGAGTGATACAGAGGGAGTGACAGAGAGAAAAGAGAGAGGGAAAGAGAGAGAGAGAGAAAGAGAGAGAGTGAGAGGGAGAGAGAGATTGACAGACATACATACAGACAGACGGACATACATACGGACTTGAAGACAGACAGACATACATACTTTATCCGGAAAGTTGCACACATTTATGTTAACACACGCTGACATAAAATTTTCATGACGAAACGTACCAATGGCTACATTACCATCAGCGCCAGAAAATATGACCTGGATTACCTGCGATGGCGATTTTGCAGTGTAAGGTGGCTGAATGTATTTCAGAAGCAAGGGGAGGTCAGGGTGCGATGCCACCCACACATCTCCGGTTACCAAGTCAACGTCGATGTTGTCGACCAATGAGCACATTGGGACCACCTAAAAACACAAATCAACAAATCTACATGCCCACAATGCCATGCCATTAGTTCATTTTACTATCTTGTGCTTCGATTATATTAATTAAATATGAATGTATCTTAGTGTGCGGATGTACAACATGTCACACAAAGAAAATTAACTAACCACAAATAGTTAGCCCACTGAAGAAGAACTTTATTTCAAAACCTGTCCAGACCCAACTCATTATCCTTGGCAAACAATGGGCCTAGGAGAAGGTAAACTCTTACACCAAAACCATAGACGCTGAGTCGGGGCAGCGGTAAATAGCAAGGCTCCAAGAGAAATACATTGAACAAAACAAGAACATGTACGCTGTGTTCATAGACCACACCATGGCTTTTGATTCCACCAACCGGGGGTCCCTCTGGATTATCCTGGCAAAGCTTGGCTGCCCTAGTAAATTCGTCAAATTCATCAGCCTATTCCAAGACGACATGACTAGTTTCGTCCTCTCGAATAGACGGGTGTCAGCCCCGTTCAAAATATACGTCGTCGTCATGAAGTATGCGTGATTGCATTAGTTCTCTTAAAACCCTTTTTTTACCTGTGTCCCCAACCATGCAGTGAAATGTAGCCTGAAAGGAGTAATGGGAACCTTAACAGAGGAATGTTCATCTAATGGCGGAAGTGTGAACTTCCTTGACCAACTACAACGACACTCCAGTCAGCCAGTGTTGCGGCAACGGAAACAACAGCTTACAAAAGAACACGACGAACATAATTACAGGCTCCTAAGTGTGTGTGTGTGTGTGTGTGTGTGTGTGTGTGTGTGTGTGTGTGTGTGTGTGTGTGTGTGTGTGTGTGTGTGTGTGTGTGCGTGTGCTTCCTGAATACGCAGCGAAAATAATGTAGTTCACCAACCAGCGAATTGCCCTACTCCGGCAAGCATGTAACAAGTTAGATAATGTATGGAAGGCAAAAATATGAGGATAACTCAAATCGATCTTCAATGGAACTATCAAAAGTACATTGCTATATGTAGTTGATGACTGGACCTTCATAAAAGAACTGGACTGAAAACTCGAAGAAATGCATAGCAAAATCTTAACGAAGTGCCTAAATATCCACATCAGTAAAAGCCTAAACAAACAATAATGTTATGGATTGTACACGAATCTCACGAAAAAGGTGGGCACGAGGCGTCAACAACTAGTAACTAATTGGTCACTGCTATCAAAACACAAAAGAACCAAAGTCAATATTCATCTTGTGAAAACCCACTCAAGGAAATCAATAACTGAGGAAAACAGAAAATAGAAACAATGGATTATGTAAACTAATTATATAATAATTTGTTCATTTGTTAGCAGCGCATTATCAACATAAAATCGGTATCTTCCTTTCCGTTTGCTTTTGGCTACGTCCGCAGTAACTGTAATGTTGTGAAATGTTAAAATGCCTTTTCAGTTCGCATATTTCATATTTCACATTATAAAGTAGAGCAAACAAGATTACCACACGTTGTCTTTGCTGCAAATCCCCCTTCTCTGGTGGATATTCGCTAATATTCGCAAACATACGTAGAGGAATAGAGCAATTAGAACTATCATACATTATCTGAAATATATTTTTTACATTTGTCTCCGAAGCCAACATTGAACTATTGAGAAAACGAACCCTGTGTTTCTGGCGTATTAAGCACGCTATCTTACCTGCAGCAATTGCAACGTGTTCCAATTCCGGGCGTAGATATGAAATGTTTCGTCACCAAATTCTGTCAAGTACAGGTATCTACAATATGGCACGAATTACATTATGCATCAAACCTAGTATAGCACTTCTCAGTCACATTGCGTACGTGACAGATAGTTCTTATGAAAACGAAGCAATAATAGCAATTTATATAGCGACTACAAACACAGGCACCGTTGATAGTGGTGATAAAACATTGCCAAGCAATTTACTCGAAATGTAGTTCACAACCCTGTTCCTTTGTTGTTGTTGTTGTTTTATGATTAATAATTACGTTTTTTTAAATCAGTATTTAGTTTCGCATTTGTTGTTTCCATCCACAACACAATGTCAATGAGGAAGTCGTTTTTAATTTGGTAGAGATAAATGTGTGTTTGTATGAGAAAGAGTAAGCCTATGTATCGTCAGCTTACGTGTGGTGACTGATGTTGTTCATTAACGTCTCAAATAAGCAACGTAAACTATAAGCTAAGCAGTACATGATCTCTGTTCAACCCCGATTGGAAGACTCTCTGTACAAGATAGTGACTGTAAAGGTAAGTTCTTATATAGCGCAATATCCAGTCCACATGACTGCTCAGCTCCCTGGCAGAGCAGTTCAATCGAACACCACCTCGACTTCTCTGGGAAGCATTCACCCAGGCTGCAATTAATGCGCGAACACTACTCGTACACAAATATATATAGCCAGATACTCATTCATACAGCTGAGTGTACTGAAGTAACATTGAGTAAACGAACTTGTCCAAGGTTCGACACCGTCGCCGGATTCGAACACAGGGTACTCTCAGTCGAGAGTCCGAAGCTCTTACTGCTGCGCTACTGCCCTCCACACGGGACAGTAGCGCAGCTTTCTTAGTGAGCCAGACGTATTACTGATTTAGCGGCGGTCTGAAAAATAATACGAACAAAACCACTCTAGATCAGTGCCAGAAATCTTAAAATGTCCAGGGATATTCCAACATGTTCGTTTACATCAGTTCCTCTTTAACCGCCGCCGTCCTGCCTTTTTGTACGGATTATTTTGGAGCAGTACGGCCCGACTTATATGAATGTGTTTTACCTCTACTGAAATATGTATAACATTGTGATGTGTGTTCATCATACAAGTAACACATTGAATGATGCACTTGTAACAGTGGAAGCACAGCTGCTGGCATGTTAGTTATCTTCCGGTAAAAACCTGGCAGGTTTATTTTGATGTAGGAATGGGTAAATGACGCCACTCAATCGGAATGTGAATACCATAGGTCGACCAACATTGGAAAATTGCTAGATTGATTGTAACGTTACTCCAGTCAAAAATACAACTTTTACTTGTTATGCTCCAGTTTAGATATTTGTTTCTTTTGTAACCATTTCAAAGTTAATATTCTTCGCTGTCCCATATTGTTTCAATTATCTTGGGTTTACTAAACTACACATTCAAAACAATATATTATTTGTTAATACACCTCCCACAAAACGTCGTGATATTCGGCTTAATTTATAAAATTGGAATATGTGACATGTTTCTGGTAGCATGTTCTTTGTCATTCAAAACGGCATAATTAAACATACCTACTCCGGATGTGTTTACGGGACATATTTGTTCCCGAATGGCATCCGAATCCACATTTTGTCTAGCGTTACCTCTGCATCAAGAGATCGCACACACAACATAATAAACTACACTTACCTGCCATTTGGAGACAGGTTTATGCTGTTCGGAATACAAAGCCCCTTTAGCATAATACGCCCCCTTGTTCCGTCGTAGAAACCAACAGAGCCAAGCCGAAGACGACGAGTCACCTCCTTTACAAAATCGAATTTGAAGAAGTTGGTGAAGTAGAAACTGTCTTCACCCGTCACCACGAGGTCATTGAGTCTGACGGACCATAAAAATAATGGCTGTATATATATATATATATATATACATATAGTGGAACCTCATACGGTAAAATATAGGATATTAGTTCCGCTAATACAGTCACCTCGCTATACAGGTCACGTCTGTCCAGTCCCAAATGTGACCTTAATAGTGTAGTTGTTAATTTCAATTGTATAAGCCATCGTTTGTTCACGAAACTGTTACGTATCTATTATATGTATCGTTTGTATTATATTAGATAGAGGACAGAGTGAAATAAATATTGTATTTGTACCCCTACCCCTAATCCAGAAACGAACACGACTATTTGAGAGCATAAGATGCATCAAATAATTTTCATTGCATCAGACAGAGATAAGAGTGAAATAAACATTATAACCCTACCCCTAATCCAAAAATGACCATGAGAATTTGGGAGCATGAAATTCAACAGAAACCTTAAAACGATGTTAACCATTTTATGACACATTTATAAGCGTATCCAATCTGTTGGCATCGTATCGAATAACCAATGTGGTGTCAACTGATATTAAATATATAATGTAGAATGTGGTTTATAAACACTGACTGAATAAATGTCCGGTCATCCTGGTACGTTTTCATAAGGTACAACGTTCTCCTCTTCGCGTCGAAACGAAACTTCTCCACCGTTTCTTTGTTGCCTCCATTATGATTGACAACAAATAAGAATACTACGTCTGAAAAAAATGTCATAAATCATAACTATTAATACATAATGTATGTTTTGATCCGCCCACATGCTGAGTGACATAATGTGCTAAAGCATTATGTGTGAGCCACTTAATTAAGACGTGCACATAAACATATGTGCCTAAATATTTTATAAAACTAACTTACCTTAAAGACAAAGTGAAATTAAATTTTAAATGTCTTTCAAACTTTGTATACGTAAACTTAGAACTCTTGTCAAGTGCCAAATGTGAAACCTGTTCATTGCGAATTCATATCACGAAGCCCGCTCAAACGTGATAATTTGCGTGTCACAAAGTTACCAGCCCATCAGATATTGCTGACGTCACCAAAGACAATTCCGCTGAGCGCGCCCTATCCTTTAGCATGACGAGCTATGGTGCCGCTTGTTGTTTCAGACTTTACATGAAATTGCAATCGCAGCATTTTATATTTATTGCTATCACAGTAAATACACTAATATTATCTACAAATTTGTTGCTGGATGTACTCAGAAATTGTGTTAACTTGTTGAGTTATTGCCGTTTGAACATCGCGAATGCTCAACCTTTCATTATATCCTCTAAGCATTCGAGATGTTCAAACGGCAATAACTCAACAAGTTAAAAAAAAAAGCATGGGTACATCAGCGGCGTATTTGTAGATACGATTATTATCTTTACTGTGATATCAAAACTTATAAAATTCCATTGCAAGTTTCGGTATTCGCAATCTTCAAACGGCAATAACTCAAAAAAAAATTAAAATCCTGTATGCCTCCAGCGACACGTGTATATGTATGATTATTATCTTTACGGTGATATACCAGATAAAAAATATAAAATGCCCCGAATGCAATTTTAGGTACGGCCTGAAACACCAACTCGCATAGATGCGCCCCATGCTAAATCTTAGCGGTGCTACCTGCGGTGACGTCACCTCGACCTGCTAGGTGTGGCAACAAACTGTGGAGAAAATGTGCAGAAAAGCGCGACCAAAAGAGGCCTTGAACAGTGTGACGGAGGGGGTTAAAATTAGTTGAATATGAGGTTATTATTTGTACCGTATATTTAATTCAGATTGGGGATAAAAAATAATCATTTTGCTTAGTCTTTAAAGGAACGTAATCTGGTGGTCTACACGGAATTAGCGGGCTTAGTAATTTCTAACTGGATGTCTGATGTGCTGACCGTGGGAAAGTGAGCATCGTTGAACATCATAGGGTATAGCAGTTAACTCAGCCCGATTCGGTCGTATTACCAATCAAGCTTGTTTTGAATCTGGATGTTTTGTTTACTATTTAAACATCCACCCGTGGTCGTGCCTTCAAATGTCGACCGTTGTTATGGCCTACTAAACACAATTTGGCCGGCAGTATATCTTCTACATAGTTAGTATAGATAGTCTCGAGAACATTATATCAATTAATACATGAACAACTAGGAACAGACTACGTTCTTTTGAAACAAGGCAGTGTCAATGGCGGTTTTCGACAACAAACAATTGTTATAAACATAATGTCCTGGAGGAGACCTTACTGCTATTGGTGTCTTTCCAGATGTTGAGACCGTGAGGAGAGAACGTGACTCTGTCGAGGTCTCCAACAATGTCGAGTACGTGGGCTCCGCGTCTGGGCTTCTTGAAGTCAAACAGGAATATATTGCCTGGCGTTTTTGGATCCAGTCCCTGTCCAACATAAAGGTAAATATTAATCGGTTGTTTGAACAAAACCACAGTGTTTACTAATGTGTGCATCTACGCCCTACCAACAACAAGGACGATTATATATATATATATATATATGTAAATATATATATATATATGTATATAAATTATATATATATATATATATATATTCTCGTCGATTGTAATAATTACAGTTACACAATTATGCTTTTTTTAATTCCAATACTACTGCAATATTCGGTTGCATCTAATTATGGCGTGTGTGCGTGTGTGCGTGTCTGAGTGTCTGCCTGACGGCGGCGTGTAAGCGTGTTTGCGTATGTCGTGTGTGCAGGTGTGCGTGTATGCTTGTTTCCGTAAGCGCGCACGTGCATGTGTATGTGTTTGCGTGTGTGCATATGAAGATGAGTGTGTGCCTACGCGAGTCACGATGAGACAGCTTAAATACCCGTATAACACCTACACATCGATGATGTCACGTTACCCGATTTGGGCCACAAACTCGTTGAATGGTCAATATCGTGATCAACATATCAAGGTCTTAACGCTTCGCCTGATGCATATTGCAAGTATAGTATATAACAACTAAATATATTATGTAGTTGTGGATGTTATCATCTTTGTTATCATTATCATTATGATATTTGGTGTCACCAAGTATAACGTAATTAAGATCAATAACAACCTAATGCAAGCGGTCGCCACTACTTACTGATGTGACAAAGGCCAGTCCATTTGGTAGCACTTGGATGTCTTCAGAGCCGTGATCTAGCAGGCACGACACGACCACAGAATAATAAAGGAAATATCGAGTAACATTAAATAAATATATAGCATTACGTTTGGTACGATGCGTATACAAAATATAACGCAAGCAACATCTCAAACGCCGCCAAAACAATAATAGATTAGACACCACAATTAAACATAAAAGTTAATGTCGATGTCTACAGTAGCGCTCTTCCTCTTCATAATAAATATGCAATAAGTTTGTATACAACGTTGACATTTACTTTACCCAAATGCAACGTACTATTTCCTATTTCTAGTACTCCTAATTATTCTGCGTCGCATTTGTTGGCCAGGTGCTTGGGTGGAAACTTTCCATTTATCTTGTAACCGCGGCAGAATAACTACTACTACTACTACTACTACTACTACTACTACTACTACTACTACTACTACTACAACTACTATTACTATTCCTCCTCCTCCTCCTGCTTCTACTACTACTACTACTACTACTACTGCTAATAATAATAATAATAATACTGCTACTACTGCTACTATTACTACTACTAATAATAATAATAATAATATAATTATTACTACTACTACTGTTACTAATAATAATAATAATACTTCTGCTACTGCTACTACTACTAATACTACTACTACTACTACTACTACAACTACCATTATTAATATTACTACTACTACTACGATTACTACTACTACTACTATTACTACTACTACTACTATTCTACTACTACTAATAATAATAATAATATAATACTACTACTACTATTACAATTGCTACTACTACTACTACTACTACTACTACTACTACTACTACTACTACTATCATTACTACTGCTACTACTACTAATAATAAAAACAAAATGGGTGAAATTCATAATAACAAAATATCCTCAGGACAATTGTGGGATGGACATATTGACGAGAAGCGTCAGCGTGTTACACACGTGAGAACACCTAATGACGACTTGTGTAACGTCAACACCACTGCTATATAATACGCGTGTGATGGATCCGATAAAGCCGTTATCCTTTGAAAGTTAAGCAATAGTGTAACGACCTGTTAGACCAAACCGGTCAGACGAAGTGCTAGCCGCAGTGAATCAACACTCACCAATGCCTGGCACCAACGTACAACGGCCCGGCTGGTGGTTGCATGTTTGGAGAGGAAACGTCCATCTAAAACGAAAACAGGTACTTCGTAAACCGACATCATGTCGATCTTACTCGACTTTTGGATGTAGGCTAAATTTGTGTAACTGCAAGCACAACGGTGACGTTGTTGTAAGCAATATTCATTTAGGCAATATCGTATGCATACATTCTATTATGTTAGCAGAAGTGGGGAGTTTTATTAATTTAATTTTGTGTACAACCCTAATCTTCCCGGACACGAATGTTCACCAATAAAGTCTTCCTCACTTAATATTTAACATATTTGATACATATATGATTAAGTACTATAAAAATGAGAAAGGCATCAAACAGAAGAATAGTATTAACGTAAAATATGTCAGCTGTGAAACAAGTATGAATATATCTAGGAGAACATTCATAATGACCAACACACACAAGAACATACACAGTATTATGACCGACTTACGTTAACTGACAGCACAGGAGTATCGTGTAGCCAACGGTGGAAACAACTAGTCGCAGCATGGTTGTGTCGGCCGAAGAGCTTGAACAAGACGGAGCAGCGGATTACGACAACCACACAAAACCAGAGACAGCTGTGAAAAACGTTGACCGTTAGCTCCTTTCCGTCTTTCTTTTATTCAGACATTTGATGAGTTATGGAATATAAGTTAATGATCCGACACATTTGACGGTGAATGATCGTGACAACGGTGTAGGCTCTCCTCAACCGGCCAGACACAATGGAGTATTCGATTACATGTGCACTTACATGTGTATTCCATCAATGTACTGATACTAATATGTCATAAGACGTAGATATACTACATAAACATTGTAATTTCTCGCAATAAAATCTGCACCATTACAATACACAGATAATGCGAATTATCTAAACAACATCTGCAGCGAGATGATGATGCGTTACGATAGCGCGATGGCGCAACGCGGTGTAATGGTGGCGTGGTAGCACCAATTCATCAGCATAGCGTCGTTCCAAAACGACAGTGCGATACATCGACGGCGACGTGGTGATGGCAATATTTGTATCACTTATAGCCTTTGGTCCATCGCATCGCGCCAACGCATTAACGTCCAACAGTTTGGTAAGACTTGCTGATTCTCCCGCTTCCTCAACCGCCGAAATCGGTCCAACAATTTTGACGACACATTGAGTAGTGTTGTTGCCATATATATTTAACATTGTTGGTTGATTATAGTTTTCTTTTCATCTTCATTATACTATTCATCATAATCACATTTATCATAATCATCATCAACTTCGCCTTCGTCAATATTCGGCATTATCATCATCGCCGTGTTCACATTCGTTTTCAACTAAATTGTCATCACCGTCGACATCTTTGTCATCATTATCTTCACTTTCCGCATCATCATCATCATTCTCAGCATCACATACCACTTTATAATCGTCATCGCCATAATAGCCATACTTTTCATCATCATCATCATCAAAATCACCATCATCATTATCATTATCATTTTGTTTTCAAAATTGATCATTATCGGCATTGGGCGGCACCATTACTATCCAACGGCCAGTGGTTTGTTATGCGAAATGCCAGGCATCGCCTCACTCAGTAATTCAATACGCGACGCAGTGTAGCTCCGAGCATACAAAAACATAAAAATATACACATAACAACATAAAATATACATACCACAACATAAAATTAGAAAATGGAATTCACTTAATCGCTATTTAATACTATAAGTGCTAGGAAACAACTTTCCATATACCCGAGGACTGGATACTGCGCTATATAAGAACTTCCCTTTTTATTTCATACCCAGAATTGTATATTAATGAAATAAATCTAAAAAAGTAGAAATTCTTCATTAAATAGATAGACGTGAATCAAATCATTCACTTGGAACTTTCAAAGAAAAAAGGAAGCGGTACGCAGTGCTCTATTTTGCCGATATGGATATCGAATAGAATACGTTTTTCAATTTATCTCATAAATGAGTAAGTTTCTGTTTCCATTAATGCAAACTTACATAGTACATATTGAACTAAACAGCATAAAACAGCTGTGCTTCATTTCCCCTTTCAATAAACTGTCTCACTGGCGTTCCGTATAACCCACCTTTTATCTCCTTGGACTCGACCCTGTAGCTATACACGACACCAAATAACTACCCATTTTATATTTATATGTACAAGGATTTATGTTGACTTGTATGTGTTCTCATGTTACCTGCATGACGCCCTTACATTGTGCAAACCAAGCAATTTGACAATAAATATTACTTATTAAATGTTCTCCACTTACACCACGCCTGTTAGGCAGTCAGCATAGACTATGTAATTCACACTTTCAAACTGATTTAATGGGTTGTGCCGTCTCCCGCAATAATAGCAGTTACACGATTCGTATCTAATGTCTGCTCATAACTAGGGCAAGGACACAGTAGCCGTCTTTCTATTGTTATCTATCAAGCATTACACATGGTGGATGCATGATTAGTATGGGAAACGCAAATATCCATTTCACCCAATATTGATCTTCTTTTGCCCTGCATTATTCTTTATTAGTGTGGAAGTTAAATATCCATTAATTAAAAAACTTAATTTTAATTTAGAATTGGTCAATCACTTTAAAGTAGTCCTACCTATTGGCAAAGTTAATTACTCAACTATGATTAAACATGCCTGATGATGTTTATGCTTCCTTACAAGTGAACACCACTAAATGTCGTCTTCTAGAAGCGCAGGCATGAATGGATTGCCAGGAAACTATATGTTCCAAAAACGATAACAAGTCCTGATGATGAGGCGGGTCAAGCGCAGACTAGACGTTATGAAGAAGCTGGTCGAGCGCAGACTAGACGGTATGAAGAAGCTGGTCGAGCGCAGACTAGACGTTATGAAGAAGCTGGTCGAGCGAAGACTAGACGTTATGAAGAAACTGGTCGAGCGCAGACTAGACGTTATGAAGAAGCTGGTCGAACGCAGACTAGACGGTATGAAGAAGCTGGTCGAGCGCAGACTAGACGTTATGAAGAAGCTGGTCGAGCGAAGACTAGACGTTATGAAGAAGCTGGTCGAGCGCAGACTAGACGTTATTGTTACTCTGGGAGAATCTGGTGAGGAACTGGAGGTTCCAGATATTTCTGCTAATCTTGGCAGTTTGCATAAGATGAAACCCAACAAGGACGATGCAGTGGCAAAGTACCGGTTACGATTTGACAGACAGTGATCAACTACTGCAGTGTCTCTGTAGCATGTTGACAAAAAATGTACCCAAAATGAGCAATACTCGGTTTTGATAAATTACATCAGGGTACAAAGTGTCCTAAGGTAACACAAGGTAAGACATTCGCTACAGACAAGACATTGTCAGTGTATTGGGTTTGACAGCATTTATTTAAACCATTATTTGCTATATTGATGCTGGCTTTACAAAGGCTAATGCATTGTCACAAGATATTTGTATAAAGTGGCTGGTTAGAATTGTTTTACAAATGTCAGTGATCTTTACGTGTGACTGTATATACCCAAAATGAGTAATACTTAGATGTTTAAAAAAATAAATGCACCAGGGTACCCAGGAGTCTTAAGGTAGCCCAAGGTAGAATATATTATTATAGCATAAAAACAGTGTTGGAAAAACACCTTCTGCCTGCCAAAGGTTAAAACATTGACATAACATATTCGCATCTCTACTGTCCTGGAGGTTCAGGAAACGTCTTCCGGATCTTCTGACATATCTCCCCAGTCTTTCATGTGTCCAGTAGGTGAACTGGCGATATGCCTGAGGTATGTACGTCCTGAAAAATAAGTGTAGGGATGTCATTTCGTGAATAAAATGCCAAAGTGTCTCTATAATTATAATTGATCTTTTTGTAGCAATTGTTGAAGCCGTGGATGAGTATTAGAACTATACATGCAATACTGTGTAGCCCTGACCATGCGTCTAATTCAGTGCCCCTTTGGTATTGTGTCATTTGTCATTTATTTTGGACTGCATCTGTGAAAGTTGATTTTGAACTTGCAGCTACAGTTGTTAATAAACACGGTTGCAATATCATAATTCTGTGTATGCAGCAGAACTGTTTACGTTTAAGGAAACAATTTCGCAATATCGCATTGCCACGGAATTGTGCGATGCACGAACACTTTAATTATTGTAAATAAATTAACATTTCAAATGTTTTGTATAATGTTAAACATACAAATATTGTAAAGTCTACTAAAGATACATTTCTCACAACACACCTCTTTAGAGGACATTCTATGTATGATACTTACTCGTTCGATATGGGCACTTGGGGGTCACCCCTCCTCAAGTCGTTTCTGGCGATCAGGGCCGTCCGCAAAACAACCGGCAAGTCGTCCTGTCGCCAGCGAGTCTCACCCACCTCCTTGCAGCAGAGGTTCTCATGTATCTAATGCCGGCAAGTCGTCCTGTCGCCAGCGAGTCTCAGCCACTTCCTTGCAGCAGAGGTTCTCATGTATCTAATGCCGGCAAGTCCTCCTGTCGCCAGCGAGTCTCAGCCACTTCCTTGCAGCAGAGGTTCTCATGTATCTAATGCCGGCAAGTCCTCCTGTCGCCAGCGAGTCTCAGCCGTTTCCTTGCAGCAGAGGTTCTCATGTATCTAATGCCGGCAAGTCCTCCTGTCGCCAGCGAGTCTCAGCCACCTCCTTGCAGCAGAGGTTCTCATGTATCTAATGCCGGCAAGTCCTCCTGTCGCCAGCGAGTCTCAGCCACTTCCTTGCAGCAGAGGTTCTCATGTATCTAATGCCGGCAAGTCCTCCTGTCGCCAGCGAGTCTCAGCCACCTCCTTGCAGCAGAGGTTCTCATGTATCTAATGCAGTTCGCACACAACACCATTGCATACTATCGAGTCGCCAACCTTCCGTTTCGACGTTGACTCCATCACAAAGTCAACGATCTTGATCTTGGCTGTCACTGGCCAATCGGGGACGTTTCCCTGGGTTAGCCGAAGCTGGTGATCGTCTCTTCAGCTCATACTGGTATGGCCGTAACTTATAAAACTGATTCTGCGCCACATAGTTTACTTAATTAGAGAGTATAGCAAAATATCAGTGTTTCGGCTAGACAGAAGAACGCATTGGTATGTTGATTGTCACGTGATACGATGTGCGCCGGTGACGTAGTCCACATGAATGCCGGGTTACCAATGAAACGTCAAGTGAACTGACTATAAGTTAAACATGCGACAAAATTCGTCTAAATTTGTATATACTTTTTCACTATTTTCAGTGTAAGTAATATATATTTTACTTATGTTTTATGTTTTGGAGTATCCCTTTTATGTAAATATCAATATTGCTGACCTACTTGAAAGACAAAACACAAAATAGGCTCAGATATGATTTTTATCTCACAACACTATCATTTTTATCTCACAACAATCCCAGTTCACTTCAAAATAAAACAGGATTAGTTTGTCAACAAAATAATAGCTGGCATACATAACCAAAACTCTGACATTACTTTTCATAACCGTCTTCCGTCAAACGTCAATAGCTTAAAAACTATTCAAAATTTATGTATACATCCAGCGACATATTTGTAGATGGCATAATTTTCTTTATGATGACATAGAAAAACATCAATTCCGCGGCTGGAATTCCACGTACAGCCTTTTGAAATATTGAACCCCTAAGTTCTCCACCCCCCGGACGAATTTCGAAAATGTCTAAATCTATGAACCATCTTAATGGGCCCGCTAGATCACATGCACAATTTCAGCTCGATAGTCAGAAAATGCGATACCACGCAAAAGCAAGAAATGAATCAACGCGAAAGGCGATGCCAGGCGAAACGCATACGTTTTTGTACTAAGTGCCAAGACTTATTTTTAAATGTTATCGTTGTGGTTTCATTACTAGTACACCAATCACTTGCCGTTAAACCAAAGTATTTGTCAACCAGCTATTTGATTCTATGTATGCTAGTTGCACTGTTAAGAACATGCTATTTTAATTGTGTTATGGTTAAGTCAGAAAAGAAACAAAATTGTAAATCAAAATGTGTTGTTAATTATGTTTCACCGTGTGTTCCCTGTCAAGCTAGATATGAAGTATTCTCAATAAAGCGATGACATTAATATAAATGTGTTGTTAATTATGTTTCACCGTGTGTTCCCTGTCAAGCTAGATATGAAGTATTCTCAATAAAGCGATGACATTAATATAAATGTGTTGTTAATTATGTTTCACCGTGTGTTCCCTGTCAAGCTAGATATGAAGTATTCTCAATAAAGCGATGACATTAATATAAATGTGTTGTTAATTATGTTTCACCATGTGTTCCCTGTCAAGCTAGATATGAAGAATGACATTAATATCTCAATAAAGCTAGATATGAAGTATTCTCAATAAAGCGATGACATTAATATAAATGTGTTGTTAATGATGTTTCACCGTGTGTTCCCTGTCAAGCTAGATATGAAGTATTCTCAATAAAGCTAGATATGAAGTATTCTCAATAAAGCTAGATATGAAGTATTCTCAATAAAGCGATGACATTAATATAAATGTGTTGTTAATTATGTTTCACCGTGTGTTCCCTGTCAAGCTAGATATGAAGTATTCTCAATAAAGCGATGACATTAATATAAATGTGTTGTTAATTATGTTTCACCGTGTGTTCCCTGTCAAGTTAGATATGAAGTATTCTCAATAAAGCTAGATATGAAGTATTCTCAATAAAGCGATGACATTAATATAAATGTGTTGTTAATGATGTTTCACCGTGTGTTCCCTGTCAAGCTAGATATGAAGTATTCTCAATAAAGCTAGATATGAGTATTCTCAATAAAGCTAGATATGAAGTATTCTCAATAAAGCGATGACATTAATATAAATGTGTTGTTAATGA